>WEIV01015756.1:108636-136434 GCA_013390005.1 Calyptomena viridis
TGGGGAAGGGCTGGGCACCGGGCAGTCCCTGGGGAAGGGCTCGGCACCGCGCTGCCCCCGCCGGTCCCCGCGCACACGGCGGTGTCCCGGGGCTGTCCGTGCCAGCCCTCCCCACTGCAGCGCACTGAGGGGGGGTCTGGCACTGCAAGGCAGTGCTACCTGTCAGTGACATGAGTGGGAGTTACTGCCGCGGTTGTTCAAGCAGTTCTGTAACCTTCAACTAGCTCTTACCTGGCAAAATATCTACAAGATACAGTGCTTATGCTGTGTTGTGGTTCAGTCTGCAACTCCCAAATTGGAAGGCAAGTTGAATCAATAGTACTGGTGTAGCTGTAACTTCCAAGAAACTCAGCATACTCGTATCTTTGAGAAATGTGTTTCAACTTTTCCACATAGTTAAACCTAGCCACCTAAAAGTCTAGTAAAGATGGAGATCTCCATGTGGCAACGGTTTACTGACCAGACTTCCATCACAGTGGTTTTATGGATGGCTGGGAGGTAATTCCCAGGCAGTGCTCCCTGTAACCCTGTGGCCTGCCTGCCCCAAGCTGACACCACTGCCATGAGGAATTGCTGTTACTGGAATAAGTTAAATACATGCATCTGTAATAACTGTGGAAATAACTGTGATAATTGTTTGTGTAGTTAGCTGTGTTTTGAGGATTTTTTTATCAACTAGTTTATAGGGTAAAAATATATAAGACAGAAGTAAATTTTCATTTTTCAGAAGGGAAATACACATTGAGACAATTCAGCAGCTATGGCAAAGGGCAAGAAGAAAGATGCCAAGAAGAAAGATGCCAAGAAGAAAGAGGGTAAGGAGGGAGATGGTGAGAAGGCAGAAGGATCTGTCCATAGCCCTGTTCCTACACAAGGTATTACAGCTGAGATACTTTGCCAGCACCGACAGATTTGCAGAGTGATGCAGTGAGTGCTGTGGAGGAAACTCAGGCAATTCCAGAGATCCAGGAGGAGGTTGAGGAACCGCCAGTCCCTGTTCCTCCATACCATGAGAAGGCTCTTCTTGCCCAAGTTATTATAAAAAGGTATGTGTGTTGCAAATACAGCAGTGAGGTCACAAAGTCTTGTTATGTATCTCTGCTGTACCCAGGGTCATGCAAACCCAGATTTGACTCTTGATTTGAGGCAGAGAATCGGATTATTCAGACCTAGTAGTGGTGACACCTTATGAGACATTCCTGTGGAATTCTGCTGCCTTCTTACATCCCAGAGTGCTGCTGGTGCTCTCTGCCTGCCAAAACCCTCATTCTTTTACCTTGGTCACCTTCGGTGAAGCTTTTTCTTAAAGATGTAGACAATTGGTGAAGAAAATAGAGCTATATTATGTATATTATGTAATGTTAGTTGTTGCTTCTTTTTAATACTTAGGGCTGCTCATATCCCTTAATATCCTAAACGAAGGTGAATGGCAAAGTTAACAAAATCCTTTGGTATTTCAAAGGGACTATATGTGATGTTTCACATACCAACATTCCTAGTTGTAAGCTAGTAAATACTACCAATGTGATTTTTTTTTCTTAATTGAAAGTAATATGGGTCTGAGGCAGCACAACAATTATGTGAAATATTGCAAGGAAGGTTCAAAAAAGTGGAAATTTCCTGGTTCATTTTTCTACACAAGATGCAACAGCTGACCTGTGTGTAGACCATGGTAAATCAAAGGTCATTTATTATGTGTGATTTAGATCTACTGGCAGTGACTTGAAATCTTCATCTTTACTTTGCTTTCTTTGTAGCTATGAAGGTGAACAAGCTGATGGATTGTGTGAGGGTGAAGGATTTGCATGTTTTGAGGGAGGAGATACATACAAGGTGAGTGTGTAAATTAAAGTTCCATCTCTAGAACAGACAGGCTGTTTCTTTTAATGTGGGTGGAGGTTGAGCACTCAGAAGCATTGAAAGCTCTGTTGGTTACTGGCATTAAAACTCTTGATTTGAAAATAGTTGGAGGGGAATTAATATGTCATTCTTTTGAAGTCTTACAGTCACTATAGGCTTCAGTTGGGTAAGAATAAATTTGAAAATTATGCCATTCTCTTCATTTTGAAGGGCACGTTTTCTGAAGGGCTTATGCATGGACAGGGGACTTACACATGGGCTGATGGAGTAAAGTATGAGGTAAAGTACAATTTAAGTTCCAGTTGAACACAATTACACCAAATTAAGTGTGCAAACTGAAGGAAAGTAGGTAAGTTGCAGTGGTTGGTACAGTACAGGTGGCAAGTGCAGAACTGTGGCAGTGATTTCAGTCACAGGCCTGACTTCTCCCACATGGCTGGGGGACAGTCTTGGGTTTGTCTAATGTTGTAAATTAATCTTTCAGGGAACGTTTGTTGCGAATGTGCAGATGTTGAATGGCCGTTACACATGGAATGATGGCAGTGTTTATGAAGGATCAGTCAAAGATGGAATTAGGCATGGATTTGGATTTTTCAGGAGTGGTACTCGTCCTGTTTCTTACCTTGGCGAGTGGTGTAATGGCAAAAGGCATGGAAAGGTAAATGAGAACCAAATGGGAGGTTGGGGTTGGGTGATACCTTCAAGAAAGAGCAAGTGTTACTGGGCAAGGGTTTTGCAGAAGTGTTTTGTCTTGTTGCTCGATATTAAGCTGTGGAGAGATTTGTTTTTCCAAGGATGTTTTCTGAGGTTGTGGATATAGTTAACACTGCAGAGCTGCTGTTGGAAGTAGAGTTCTGAATGGGTCAGAAAACTGATCTATCTCAGAGTGACTACTGTAATTTAGTTGCCAAAGTTAATTCCCTAAAAGTATTTCCAAGTGGTTTGAAAAACATGGGAGACTTTGATGTAATGTAATATGGTTATTCTTTTGAACACTTGGTGTTTTTTAAGGTCTTACCTAATATCCATCAGAGGGGTTGCTTTTTTATTTAATTCTGTCACTTCGGGTGCTTCAGTACAGCATCTCACAGTGACTGGAGATTAATATTAGAGTGTGGTTACACGTGTCTTACATAATTTGTGTGTGCTGTTGTAGTCATGTAGATGAATATTCAGGTATTTAAATGGACTGTGCTGTTTGTTGCAGGGCATAATGTATTTTGATGAGGAGTATAACTCTTGGTACTCAGGTGAATGGGTCAATAACGTCAGAGCAGGATGGGGAATGAGACGGTAAAACATGTTCCCCTTGTTCTTAGCTTCAGTTTTAATTTACATCTGTTATCTGTAGTTCCTCCTCTTGTTTAAAGTGGATACAAATGTTAGGATTTCTTACTGTTGTGTGCCTTCTGCAGTGGAATAAAAAATGTACAAAGTACTTTATAATAATAAAAGAAACCTTCTTTATAACTTGTATTTTTATGTGCTGTATTTCTGCTGATCGTCTGCAGAAAAGAATATCTAAAACCAAAATCCCAAATCAGCTTTGGTAAACCACGATTCAGTATTTAAAAACAAACACACTCAATTGATTTGAACAGATGGAGCTGCTTTATGAATAAATAATTTATGTGTAAAATTATGTATAAACAGGTATTTTTAATAACCATGTCAAAGACTCTTTGGAAAAAAAGAACTGGTTAATGTTTTTAGTTGTTAATAAGTTAAAAGTAAGAGGTCAACAGTGGCTACAATCAAACCTCTGTATCCATGCCACAGTGAGTCAACTTTGAAATTAATGCTCATATTTAGCGTTAATAAATTCTAAATTTTTTAGCAATGAGGTTTTGCATAAGCTTTTCGTAAGATCAGCTGAGAATTTAGTATGAAGGAGTCATTAGCTTTTCTTGTTTTCTTGCAGCTACAGGTCTGGAAATACCTATGAAGGTCAGTGGGAGAAGAATGTACGCCATGGCCATGGAAGAATGACATGGGTGACAACCAATGAAGAGTATATAGGACAGTGGGTGTATGGCATCCAGGTATTCCTTTCTTCCCCAGAAACCTCTTTAGTTCAGCATCTCTCCACTGCTCTAGGAAAGCTGGGTAGGGAGTTTTGTGCAATATCAAAGGAGCTTTGTATGATTTTTGCCAGTTGAGATAATGGAAACGATGCTCTTTAAGTTGAATCTCATGTTAGCAATATTCAAATTGTTAAAAGGTTCTTGATTTAGTCTTATAAAATGGTAATTTAGTTCCCTAATGAAAACATTTTTTTTTTCAATTAAAAAAAAAGTTAAAGAATTGTTTGTGACTACACTTGACTTGAGATACGAATTTAGCAGTAAGTATATGTGATAATTTACTTCTGTGTCACCTGTAAAATATTAGACCACGTTATTCCCTCTTGGAAAAGTTTCTGATGGAAGAGACTTTGTGGCATTTTCTGTTACTTCCATTTATTATTCTGTTGGAAAAAGAATGTGAGCTACTTGCTCTGTCCTTTCACTCTGCATCCAATTGCCAAGGAGTGCAGCTTGTGGAAGATGTGGTGTTCCTCCCCTGTTGAGGTGACAGGACACACACAGGAGGGGTGGCTTTGGGAGTCCTGGGCCACAGTGTGTGTGATTCAGTGGCCTCTGGGGGCTTCTCCCCTGCACCCTTGTGCACCAGTTCTGTGTGTGGTTTGAAGTGCTGCAGCCACCTGGGGGCTTTTGTTTCAGACAATTGCCTGCCCCTCCAGCAGCAGCTCTTGTGGTTGAAACACGGTGTTTTTCAGCATGGCCATGGCACCCACACGTGGTTTTTGAAGAGAACCCCTCCCTCTCAGTACCCCCTGAGGAATGAGTACACAGGAGACTTTGCCGAGGGGGAACGACACGGACACGGGAGATTCACCTATGCTGGGGGAGGAGTGTATGAAGGCCAGTGGGTCTGCAACAAGAAACATGGCAAGGTGAGTAGTGACAGAAGTACAGACAGGAGCAGAGCAGACTGTTCAGCAGAGTTGTGTACAGAAAACTGCATCCAGCCTGCAGTGTGGATGGAATCCCACCCCAAAGGGCAGTAGGAGCCCTTGCTGGGCAACAGACTCTGTGGTCAGATGTGTGTTGTGTGTATCAGGAAATACATTTCACTGGGCAGACTTTCAGTGCAATAGATGCATCTTGAGTTTTGCAGTGCTTGTTCAGTATTTCACACTTCCACTGTGGACTAATGGATTTCAAGCTGTCCTTGCATTGAGAGGTTTTTACATAGAACAGGCTTTTGGAAAAATCACATATACCATATGGGTTGCAAACAAGTCTTTCTGCATGAGGGGAAATGTTTGTTCTTCAAAATACTTTCCAAAATCAAACAGATACATAGGCAGTTCTTCATCCCAACAGTATACTTAGTCATCAGGTGACAAAGTGCATTATGAAAGAGGGTAGGAAAAATTATTTTGCTGTATTTTATTTCATATACTACATTTTAGCCAGGATTCTGAAAAGGAAATTTGTCTGAGAGCATTAGTGTTACTTTTATATCTTTGTTTTATATTTATATTAAAATTATTTCTGTCTGTAGGGCATATTTGTCTTCAAGAATGGTCACTTTTACAAAGGAGAGTTTGTAAATGATCGTCTGGTAAAATGTGCTGCTCCTGAAGTGAGTGCAGTGAATGCAAAAGAGTTGAGTGCCATTAGCCCTGGGAGTGATTTTGTCACTGGTAAGCAGTTCCATTGTCATGCCATGTTACTGTGATGTGAGGCTGTTTGTACTTACTCAAGACCCATACATAGACCTTCAAAGAACTTACACAAAAATGGGAGTTATCTTCATAATTAACGACTTTGGCTTCTGTACTTGGTTTCCTGTGTGTGACACTTTGAGTGACACAACCACATTACATCTTGTAATGTTTTTAGAACACTGTTGTCTGAAAGGTTTGTTACTTAGGTAATGTCTGCATCTCCTTTTGGCTAGGGATTGATTTGACAAAATTGCTTTTCAGTTGTTGTGCTGTTGACTATGAAATCTAATAGAGTTCTCATTATAAAGGAATCTGTTGTTCGAAGTCAGTAAGATAAGAAGGAATAATACATGTTCTATTTTTCTCTGTGTGTGTCTATGTATATTAATCTTTGCTTTAGTTTCTTCTAATTTATTTTATTTGTATGGTAGAAAATACCATGATCACTAATGGCTGGGAAAATACTTCTCTTCTGGGGTCAGACATTGAGTTGGATATAGCTTCACTGCTGGACTTGTTGCCAGAGAAAGAGAGGCAGAAGGAATTGAACAAAGTAAGACTCTGCTGTTTGATATTTTCAGTTTTCCCCTGCAGTGTCTCTCATTTTATTTCTGGTTTATTTGTATTAAATAATTTAATTCTTTCCATTAAAGAATTATTTGAAAATCTGAAGGCCATGAAAACACAAAAGCAAAAAGAATGAATAAACAGTATTACCTCTTCTGAGCTTCCACTAAAAAGCAATAAAAATATTTTAACCTATCTGGAAGGGCATTCAGCAACTATGTTTAGCTATTCTGAGGTTTGTGTGCTGGCAGAGGATAATTTATTTTTGTCAGTCACCAACCCCCATGTATTCTAACTACTTTTGAATAATGCTTTTGTGAACACTAGCCAGGGATATGCTCTTCAAAGTTGCAAGGTCACAAAATTATGTGCCCAGTTCCAGGATCAATGCAACCTGGTCTCTGCTCTGAGATGATGCTGAAAGCATGTTCTGCATCTTTTAGGTGGAATCTGCTGTGCTGAGGCATATGACAGAACTGAGAAGAGTCTACAACTTCTACAGTGGCTTAAGCTGTGTTCATTCTCCTGACCACACTTTCTGCCTGACTAAGCTGGAGTTCTGGAGGTTTCTGAAGGACTGTCAGGTCCCTCAGCACAGCCTGACTCTGGCTGACGTGGATCGGCTCTTGAGAGGTTGGTGTTCCTGGGGGGCACAACCTGGGCTTGGCCTGGCAGCTCCTGCTGCTGCCTCAGCTCTGGTGGTCAGTGCCTGGGAGCTCTCAGAGGTGCACCAGCACTTCTCTGGGCACTTCTGCTCTTTAGGTGAGAAAATACAAAAATATAACAAACAAACTTGCACTGAAGAGCCGTCTGTTCAAAAAATCTATTCATTTGGTCTTGCCATTGCTGTTACCTGTAGTTTTAAGACAAAGAGAAGTTGGAGAATCAAATATTTTTATCTTTTTTTTCCATGTTCTTTGGTTTGCACGTGGTATATTTTGTTCCTTCCCTAGAGCCAGTTAATCAATGAATTCCCTTTAGACTTGCAGTGTCTCTAGTATGTGGAGGGTTTAACTCCAACTGTGCATATCCTTTTATTTCTATATATGCTGAGTGGCTGCATTTCTAGAAAGGGAGGATTGTGTGAGATGCAGCTCTAGGGGCTGGTTGTGCCCTGAGCTCCTGGTTTGGCAGTGGTGCAGTGAGTGCTGGATGTACCAAGGGATGTGTATCCTATGAGCCATGGGAGGTGTGAGTGTAACCAAGATTTCTTCTGGCAAAATTTGCAGGTCGTAAATCACTTTTGGATATACATTGTCCACAAGAGATATTATTGTTCAGAACATTTTTATCTTACCTTGTTCATCTGGCATTTTATATCTATCATGAAGAGCACAAGTAAGTTCCATCTTTTAGTGAAATTTATTTCAGTGTAATCAGTTTGACTCTTCCCAGCCAAGAGTATTTTTGTTTCAACCATAGAGAGAAAGGTCCTGATCTGCAGAAGTGTTTCTTAGAAATGATGTCCAGGAATGTTATTCCTGCTGCCTGTTGTGTCCAAGGTAAGCAATGGTATTTCTTCTGTGCAGAATTCATCAAGTACTACCACATACATCACAGTTTTGTTCTAGCTGTTCTTTTCTCCCACTTAATTTTCCAAGGTACCTTGTTTTGTGAAGAACGACACACGGTTTTTGCCATGAGCTACATTGACCAGTGCTGGGAAATGTACCGAGCTTTTCGCAGCCCGGGGCTCAGAGCTCCCTTTGAACCCACAATGAGGATGAGGCAGTTTGTTTGGATGTTGGATGTAATAATCTGTCCTGGTTTGGTTTGTCTGGTTAGATGTGCTTTATTTGTTCAGTTTTACATGGGCCTTTTAAAATACTCCCCGTGCCTTCTGCACAGCTGAAAAGGTGGGACTGCTGTTATTTGTGCAAACTGTCCAACAAACATTGAAGGGACAGTTGTTCTACAGAAATTATTTATGAATTTTTTTTAGGATTGAATTCTAATTTTATACTTGATCATTTCAGATGATCACATCTTAGACAAATGTGTTTTAAGGGAATATAAATATCTTTCTGGTCTCCCCCGTGTCCCCATCCACCCCCCTCTATAAAATGGATATATGAACATGTTTTATTGCTAGAACTCAAAGACTGGCAGTTATTGAAATAACACATTAAACCATTTCAATAATGTATTTACTACAAGATGAACATGAGATTCTTTACTAAAATTCAGTAATTCAGGGTCAGATCAGGATTGCTATGAAGCTAGGGAACAATTCCCATTGGTATACCTGGAGTTTGGGTGACTGGCACTTTATAAATCCAAGCCATTTTCTCATGACATAAAAATTAGATGGCAAAATTATAATTTTTAATATTTTAGTTTATGAGCTTTCACAGGCTCTTCTTTAACTCTGTTTTTGCAGTCTAAAGACAATTTCCATTGGCTTCAGTAAGGCCAGAATTTCACTTTGTTTTTCATTACATACATAGAAGTGTCATTTGAAACCATTAGAAATTTTGGCACAGGCTTTAAAGAGAGGTAGATTAGGACATGTGGGAATGCCCTAAGTGCTGTTAACTGTGTAACATTTACTCTTGCCCAGGATTTTAAACTTCTCAGCAAAGAATTAACTGTTTCAAGACTTGCAGAAATATTTGTCAAAGTTGGTGCCTGTCTACATGATAGCAGTAGTATCAACATGGACCTGGAGGTGTGTATGGAAAAAACTTAGTTCATTGCTACAGGAACCATTAAAATTGCCTTTAAAAATTGCTGCAAATACTTTCCTACCTGCTGGAACAGAAGGAAAATGAATTAATTTATTAAAAAAAAAGATAAGAGAACAAACTTGAGCTCGAGCCCCTGTTGTTGTTTTCCTTTGTTCTGCCTATGTGTTAGTTTACCTTATGTACTTCTGTGTTTTTCTTACTGTCCTACTCTTAGTGCAGTGTCAGCATCAGGTAACTCCTCAGGGCCATAAAGTGCAGTGTCAGCATATGTGGCCACCAGGTAACTCCTCAGGGCCATAAAGTGCAGTGTCAGCATACCTGGCCACCAGGTAACTCCTCAGGGCCATAAAGTGCAGTGTCAGCATACCTGGCCACCAGGTAACTCCTCAGGGCCATAAAGTGCAGTGTCAGCATACCTGGCCACCAGGTAACTCCTCAGGGCCATAAAGTGCAGTGTCAGCATACCTGGCCACCAGGTAACTCCTCAGGGCCATAAAGTGCAGTGTCAGCATACCTGGCCACCAGGTAACTCCTCAGGGCCATAAAGTGCAGTGTCAGCATACCTGGCCACCAGGTAACTCCTCAGGGCCATAAAGTGCAGTGTCAGCATACCTGGCCACCAGGTAACTCCTCAGGGCCATAAAGTGCAGTGTCAGCATACCTGGCCACCAGGTAACTCCTCAGGGCCATAAAGTGCAGTGTCAGCATACCTGGCCACCAGGTAACTCCTCAGGGCCATAAAGTGCAGTGTCAGCATACCTGGCCACCAGGTAACTCCTCAGGGCCATAAAGTGCAGTGTCAGCATACCTGGCCACCAGGTAACTCCTCAGGGCCATAAAGTGCAGTGTCAGCATACCTGGCCACCAGGTAACTCCTCAGGGCCATAAAGTGCAGTGTCAGCATACCTGGCCACCAGGTAACTCCTCAGGGCCATAAAGTGCAGTGTCAGCATACCTGGCCACCAGGTAACTCCTCAGGGCCAGAACCCACGGGGCAAATCCCATTCCCAGACCTGCTGGGGGTTGTGGCTGTGTGGGCAGTGGTGCAGATGTGCAGATGTGCAGATGTGCAGATGTGCAGTGGTCCCCCAGACCTGCTGGGGGTTGTGGCTGTGTGTGCAGTGGTGCAGATGTGCAGATGTGCAGATGTGCAGTGGTCCCCCAGAGATGCAGCTCTGCACTTGCAGCTGCCCAGGCTGGAGCAGTAATTGGGGTGTGAACCCACTGATCCTGAGAATGGGGTGATTCCAGAAAGCTGATCAGTACCATGTGAAGTGCTGCCACCTCAGTGAGTGCACAAGAGTCTTGTGCCACCTGAGCTGGCCCAGAGCAGAACAGAATTCTCACCCTTACAGCCTGTTAGAAATGACATGACTGGGTTTGTTTTAAACAGTGTCTGATCAACTGAACACACACGGTAAGTTTTATTAAAGGGATTCATTAGACACCCATTCTTGGGGTTTCTAGGAGCATCATATGCAATTAAAATGTTTTAGGTAATAGCTGTAGTTGTGAGAAATTTCTGATAGCTCCAAATACAACAAAATTCTGTGCAGTATTTTAGTTCAATATGACTTGTGTAAGGTGTAACACAGTTTATCACTTCCTGAATTTTTTGAGCTGTGGCTATTCTCAATTTTTCTTCAGAAGAAGAGATGTTTGACTTGTTAAATGAGGCCAAGAGACTTCACAATCACTTCTGAGTTCTTTGCTTGCTCAGGTACCTGTACCTGTTAGTGAAGGGATTTTGCAAAAATGAATGAATTTAACCACTGTGTTTGTTTTACTCTAGTTGGTTTTCCTGGAATTTTTTGAAGCTCTTCTTGAATGTGCATCAGTGTACGTTACCCAGGATATGATTAAGGAGCAAGTAGTTAATGATAATCAGAAAAGAACTGGCTTTTTAGTAAAGGATTGCTCCAAGGGAACCTCAGCTGTGTCTCTGCACTCAGAATATTCTCCATCTCAGGTAAAGTGGATGCAGGCCTGTTAATTATGATGATGATGATGATGATGTGTCCACTTAGAGGGCCAAGTCAGCCCTGCAAATGTTCTGTTTCTTGAACACAGAAACAGTAATTTGTTTGGGTCCTTCTGCTTTTTCTGTTGGTTGCTCCCTTAAGTTGTAACTTCAGTGTAGACAGTTTTAACACACTTGCACATTTTCCTCCATAACTCTAAATACTCATGAAGTACTTGCAAACCTTCCAAGGGACAACTGAGGATTGGTTGACTGGTGGAAGATACGTCTCTCCTGCTTTAAGATGAACATCTAAAATGGCACTGCAGCTTTTGTGTTTAGCAGCCCTTGCTGTGTCCCAGCAGCTCAGCTTGTGCTCTTTTCTTTTTGATAAATTTCAAATTAGAATTGTTATTCTTTGGAATGATGCACAAGATGAAAGTATTTTTATTAATTCAAAGAGCATTCATGAACACCTGATTTCAGAGCCTCTGTAAGCCAGTAGTGCCCCTGTACACCCCACTTCCCATTCCTTGGCCAGTTGTTCCCATCCTGTGGAGCCATTCCCTTGCAGCACTGCAGGCATTGACACAGTTGCACAAGAAGTGATCCAGTTAAAATAGTGAGATTTTCCAAGACCAAAAGAAAATCTTAATTTAAATGTCCCGAGGGTAAAATCCTTCTTGTGTTTACATGTAATTAGTGCATGTGCAGCACTTGGTACAGACATAACCAGTGACATTTCCAAGGCAGCTGAGCTCTGCACTCAGGAGCAGATGAACAACAGTATGTAGAGCAACATGTAAGAACAGAGGAACATGTCTAAGAACAGGAGCTTTCATTCTCTGTAGCTCTGTCTTTCCCTAGCTCTGAAATAGGATAATCCTCCTGGCCTGGTGTCGTGGCCCACGCTCCTAAATTGGAGTTTTTCTTCCTTTTATCAAAGTCCCAATAGCAGATAAAAGAGGTTGGACCCACAGCTTCTCAGTTTCTCTTGTTGTAAGTTCTTACCACAATCTCAGCACACCATCCTAAATCCAGCCTTAACACCCTGAAACATGTGCTGCAAAAGCTGTGAAATGGTGACTCCTGAAAGGTTTTAAGGACTCTGTTGACCAATGAACTGATACAATGTATTATATTTACAATTCTGTACCAATAATCATAATCTATTGCTAACACATTTCCTCTACCTCAAATCTATTCTGCCAATGCCTTTGTGCCACCTCCACTGCAGGACATGGAGCAAGAAGAAGAAGAAAAGAGAATTTAGGGGAACACCCCAAATCCTCCATCTTGTCTTCTTTTACATCCATACTATAAAACCCAAAACTACAAGTTTCACCTCTGTGATAAACTAAACTATAATCTAACTTATGTTTTTACTGCTTTTGCTTCTTCCATGAGTGTTGGAAGCTTTTCCCAGGGGCACAGATCAAAGCCTGTGTCCTCCTGGGGTCTCTGTGAGGGTCCCAGACCCTCCAGGGCACTGTGAGGGGTAGTGCAGATCTCCTGGGCTCTGACAGCCTGGCAGGTATCAGAGGTGAGGGGTTACCTGCTAATACTGGAAAGGATGAAACACTAGTGCAGATGTTTTGAGCTAGGCATGACTGCAGAATGCATTTGCTTGGCAGATGCTTTGGAGATGGGAATTTGCATGGCTCAGAGGGACATGGGATTTCACTTTTTAATTTGAACACAAGCTCAGACATTGAGTAACTGAATTTAAAACTTCTTTCCAGCTACTGAGATCTTGTGAAGACAGAGAGGAGTGTCCTCAAACATCTCTGCTGGGTAAGTACTGCAGTTCCCATAAGCACCTATAAAAATAGTGGTGCTAGGGGAGGTTCACTCTTTCTGAGACTTTCAAGACACTTAAAACAAGCTGGTCATTGGGGGAGCTGATGTAGTGCAGTTGCATGGGGCAGCTCCATTCAGTCTGGCAATTATGACAAGGTTTGTGGTTAGCTTTCCATACCTGCTTTCCATAGGGAACTGGGCAGGTTTGAATCTCTGAATTTTCTTTGCTTTTTAATTAGAAGCTGTCATTTTTTCCTTAAAAATATCTTAAAAGGCTTTTTAAACCTTAATTCTTCCTGTTCTGTGCCACTCATTTGGGCATGGAAACGAGATTGAACTCTGCACTGTGCCTTGATTATAGGCAAACTTTTCATCATTTCAGAAGTATTTTAACCACAGGTCTAGCTGTCAGGTCAGGTGACAATCTATATTTGTTTGTACTGAAGATCAAACTTGATATTTAATGCACAGAATTAAAGACTAATTCATTTTATTTTTCTTTCTTTGCAATATCAGAGACTGTCCTTTCCCTTGCCACAACTCATGGAGATGGGAACGAGGATCTGTCACTGCCCAGTGGGGCTGCAGAAAAAGGACAGGGTTCCTGTTCAGCAAAGGAAGTGACAGGTAAAGCAGTCCTACTCTTACAGGACTAACACACACACACACAAATCCCTTGTGACTCGTGAATTGTGAAATTTTAATTGTATATGCAGATTTCAGCTTGTCACAAGAGGGCAGTAAGTGAACATTAATCCTGGAGAAAGACTTTTAAAAACTTAAAATACTTTTTAAAAGAAAATGAAACTTCATAATTAAATCAGACATTTAAGTACTGACTTAAATAGTTTCCCCAGTTTTAAGATGCCACATTTTATTTGGAAGGCATCTATAAGCTGTAATTTGTATTTACTCTATGAGAAGCCTGATCTGCAAGCCTCCTTGTTTAATGTCTTGGACAATAAAATATATTACTGCTATGTCCTGCTTCTTTTACTCAATGTAAGAATTATTATTAGTGGTGTGCCCCCATTAGCTGGGATAAGATGCCTTGTATTAGGACAGGCCAACATTCATGCAGAAGAGACATCTGTAAGAGAACTTCTGTGTGTTGAGGCTGGTAACCTTTTTGTACCATCCTCCTTCAGGATGGTTAGCAGATCTCATCTGGCTTGGATTTTTGTGCTTGTTAAATGGTTTCTGCTGATGAAGAACTCAAATGCAAGAACAAGGATCTTTGTGTAGTCATCAGCTCTTTCACTGAAGTCTGATGACTGAAGTTACACATCTCAAAACCAAGAGTTTCTTCAGCCCCATCCCGTGGGCCCTGGGCTGTTGTGTGACACCAGCACAGCTGGACACTGGCACTGTTGTTCCACGAGTGCTCCTGGTTGTCCCCAGTGCACAGCAGTCCCTGAGCCCTCAGCAGGGCCCTGCACAGCACTTACAGCATTGAAGGGCACAGTCCAGCCCTTTGGTGCCAGTCCCTCAAAGGGCCACCCCTTCCACATGCACCAGTGTCTCAGCTGTCACCTTCCATGCCAGGCATTGCAGAGTGTCAGGGCTGAAATCCTGCAGCCCACAACACCCCTGAAACACAAGTGCCCTGCTAACTAAGCATGTTGAATTTATGTGTTGCAGATGAAGCAAAAGAAGACAAAACTGAACAAGATGAGGAATTTCATCTGTGGATGGGTCAGGTGCAAACCTTTTTTACAACTAAGCTCTTCCCTGCTTACCAGAGTGAGAAAGTGCTGAGGGAAAAAGTAAAAGAAAAGAAAAAGCAGGATGCTGAATTAGCTGAGCTGAGAAAGATCAAGGATGAGGAGTTGGCCAAGTAAGTGTTGAATCTTGTCTTGCAGTACTGTTACCTCTTATCTTCTACTAACTAAATTATTGAAAATGAGAAGTGTGCTTAGGAAGTAGTCTGTTGTAACTGGAAAACTAACTTACCCAGGTGTAATTAGTAACATACAGAATGGAACTCCTGTGCCTTCTCTTTCTGTCTGGAGTGACAAATACAGGCTGCTTTCAGGTTACAGAACTCCTAATTGATATTTCCTGGCAAAGCCAGTTAAGACATATTTGGACTTGAAGTGTAATTAGACAGATTTGGTGCTTCTCTGTGCTGTGACAGGACATCCTGCTCATCCTGTGACTAGAGCTGTAGTTGCTCAGCCTGTATAAATGTCTCCCCCCTCTTACAATACATTAAAGTCAAACTTTGTTCACTCAGACTTATTGCTCAAAGAGAAGCAGAAGAGGCAAAAAGACAAGAAACAGCTGCAGCAGAAAAAGCACTTGCCTCCAAAAGTGAGGTGTCAGAGGATCATGTCCCACAGGGAGTATCCCTGGCAAAGGGAAGGGCACCCAGGAGAGCACGTGTGGCAAAGAGAGAGCCCCAGAGGAGAAGGCTCTCTTCAAAGACAGATGCCCACGGGAAAGAACCCTCCCAGAAGAGAGAGGCCCAAAAGAAATCCTCCCTGAAGGAAGAGGCCCAAAAGAAATCCTCCCTGAAGGAAGAGGCCCAAAAGAAATCCTCCCTGAAGGAAGAGGCCCAAAAGAAATCCTCCCTGAAGACAGAGGAACACAAGGCAGCAGCTGCAGGTACCAAGGTGCCTGCTGACCAAAAGGAAAAGAAATAAATCCTCTGGTGACAACTACTGAAGCTACAAGCATGTACTCTTCACAAAACCCAAACCAACCCAACACCAGGACAACCCCACTCGTAGGAAGCTGTAAAAATGATAAAGCTGTAGGCACAGGAATTGCTGGTTTCAGAGGAAAACTGTCTGCTTTTACACCAGGGTCTTGGGCAAGTTACAGTGCACTGAACTATCAGACAGTCACACAATAATGCAAATTAACACAGGACAACAAAGAGATGCTCTTAAAAGTGTAATAATTATTAGTTTTATTTTCCAGCAAAATATTCACATAACATAGCAGAATGGAATGGTACAGATGAATTCAGACTGGTTTTTATTTAGTTTGCACATAAACATTTTTAAAATTTAAAAATTTTATGGTCAGAGTTTACAGATTTTAGTAGAAATTTTGATTCTTACAAAGCAAGTATTGCTTTACTATTGTCATTATTCCAGTCAATAATATGACTAATAACTTCTCATGTTGAACAAGTGCCTGACATTGACATCTTCAATAAATCAGCCCTTTGCAGGTCAATCCAAGAAGAAAATATTATTAAACTGTGTTGCACAAAGTTTCTTTACTTCTTCTGTTAAAAAAAAAAAAAAAGATACTTCAGTATGATATTTTACAGAAACCTCCTCAAGAAAATCCCTGGAGATTGTCACAGAGAATATAATTAAATCCAAACACAGAAAACCCTACGAGTTTCTAATGTAGAAATACAGTTAAAGTAAGAGAATGTCAGGTCAAGTGTGACATCTCCCAGTGCCTGAGGTGAGCTGTGTTGTGTGGGGCTGAAGTGGCAGTGCTGGCTCACTCAGCTGCTCACACTTGCACTGCAACAGCCCTGCCTTCAACAGAAGTGGAGTGTAACCCCTTCTTCAGAGAGAGGAGCAACTGGGGTGGCCTCTTCCAGGGGATCAAGTGAGCCAAACCTGTGCCTTGAGCTGTTTGACAGACAACACTTTCTAAGTTTATCAAGCATAGAAACAGTTACTGTCTCTGTCTGGCTGGTTTGATGCTGAAAGACAATTACACAAAGATTTCTAAGTCATGCAACTCGTTCCTCTTTTTAAAATGTGGGTTGCTGTGCTTTGGTCCTGGAAGAGTATTAATTCTTTGCCATTGTCTAAGTGAGCACATTCCTCCTGTTAAAACAGAGAGCCCTGAAATTGCTGCAAGCAACATTCAAACAAACTTTAAGAGAAATGGCAATTTAAAATCTTACTATATCTTAATGTTAATTCTCACTCTTAGTCATAGTAAATAATTCCCCAAACCTCATTAGAAACAAGGCAGGTATGGACTGAGGATCACTGACAGGACAGACATCAGGTGTAAGTAACCTACCCTGGGATCACCAACAAATAAACACATTTACATCTCAGTTGGGTTGATCTCTCACCTGCCATACACTTTATTAATTACTCCTAAACTAAGCTCACAGAGCTCTCCTCTATTATTTGAAGGAAGAATAATGACTGATTAATAATTGAGAATGCCTGCTGAATATTTATGCTGTTCCTTCTCAGCTGGTAGTAGGCAGACAAACCCCTCAGGCAAACTCACCTGGTCTGTCAAAGATCAATCCCTCCAGATTTCCCATGAGATGGATTTTATTATTTCTCTAGGGACATACATTTTAGTAGTAACTGTAGTTAAAGGTAATAAAAAGCAATCCTTACCATTAACTTCAATCAGATTTACATTTTTTTGATTCAAAATAACATAAAGTTCCCGCTGGTCAGACTTTTTCCCAACTACCCAGTAATCACTCATTGCCTTCACAATAATTTCCTCGTCTTCATCAACTCTGAAAGAAAGTTTAAGAAGTAAAGAAGGTGCAACTCCATATTGAACAACTTTATCTGTAATCAGTAGGACAGCTCAGTGCCATGGAGGGCTGTGGTTGTGCAGGATCAAATACCAGTTCTGACTGAGCCCTCAGTCAGCAGTGCAGGACAAAGGCTTCACAAGGGGCTGCTCAGCACATCCCCAAAGGTGTAAAGCATTCATTGGTCCAGCAGGCAAACACTGCAGTGCTCTGAAGAAAACCCCTCTCCTCCATTCTGGTAGGGACAGGCCTCAGAGAAGGATGATCTGCTACCCAGTGACCCAAAGTGACAGCTGGAGCTGGTTTGGTGGCACAGAACTCATTGCTAGGCCTAGAACTAAACCCTGCTCAACACCTGGAGACATTCTATAATGCTGTCACCAACCCAACACTTCTGCAATATGATGAAACATTCCTTTGTCATTTACAGAAAAATTAAAACCTTGTCCTTAAGCAGAGTGGGAAAATTGCTACTTGGTAATTAGAGTTACAGGCATCACAACCATTCAGTGTTTTCATGTTCTTTATTATAGTGACAGAGGGTCTCTCCCACCTTGAAGTTTGATAGCCATTGACAAGAAGCCACTTCTGTGTCAGCAGGACCTCAGTAAGTGCAAGGTTTGCTTTCCCCAGCAGCCTCCAGCTGGGTCAGGGCTGCCTCTCTCCCTGTCCTTTATACCACTTCCCCAGATGATTCACACTTTAGTGATTCCCAGCCTGTTTGTTATGACTACTCTGAAGCCTCAGATAAATTAAATATTTTCTTGGATAGAGGCCCTGGCCCACTTTAAAGTTGGTTTTTTAGAAGGACACTAGAAATTTTGTTTAAAAATTGCACTGCTTCTAAGTATGCACTACTTCTAAACCAACACAAAATACCAAATGTGAGCAACCAGCCATCAACCAACAGACTGGAAAGCTTCACTCATTTGAAACAGAATGTAATTGACAGTAGGAGTTACAGACTATGTAATAGTTAAGCATTACCTGGAGAAGTCACTGTTGATGTCACCAAGAATCTTCATGAGGTCAGGGTGAACAGATGCAAGTGACACACTGGGTGTTTTCCTCATGTGAATGGTACTTTTCTCAGCCAAGTTCATGTGATTGAAATAGATAAACTTAAATTGTGGTTCCTTCTCAGCCCTAGGAAGATTTAAAAAGAAAAAAGTGATAAGCACAGGCTTCACAGAGAATGGGATGATGGGCAGTGCAGAGCTCACTGAGCCTGAGCTCAGGGTCACACTGAAGAGACCCAGGCATTTAAAACTTGTGGGATCCAAGTTCATTTTAACACACTTTAAAAGAACAAACCAAACCACGAACAACCCTGCAGAACCAGTCAGTGATTCCCCTTCTACTGCTCAGGCTGGCAGAAAACAGACATGGGGGTCTAAAGGCCTTGTCCCCCTCCACAGTAGTGGCTCATCTGTATTTTTCTAATGAGCTGTTTGTCCTTATTTTGTTTCCTTGCTCTCCCCATGGCCAGTCCAATCTGATTTGAATGGATGCTCAGGCTTTAGTTTGCTCAGAAAGGCATCTTCCCTTCATGTCTTTGTTATTTGTTAGAACCAGGAGAACAAACTATCAGAAAGGCATCTTCCTTTGATTTGCCCCCATCATTTGTGTGGGCCAAGCAAGAGGCTGTTTTCAAACTCCAGCCTTGGCTTCCTCCCTTTCCCACTTTGTGAAGTTAATGTAAAACCTGTACCTTAGAGCTGTAGTTTTGGTAGCAGTCACACCAAATTCAGACTGGCCCAGCAGCTGGTACTTGAGGCAATGCATTATTGAGAAGCAGGGAGAGAGTGTGATGACAGCAAAGCACAGATACCCCAGCTCTGGGTCAGCCACAGGCACTGGTGTCAGGAAACTGGATCATCTTCTTAGGACACCATGGCATTAAACTTTTAAAAAGTTAAAGCTGCCAACACCAGACCCAGATGACATTTTAAAACCCCCAAGTTTAATGATTTAGTAGACTGGCACAATTTCAAGCACATCCTCTTCTGCCCCGTGCAGTTTTGCTGATTTGGGAAGCTACCACTGGCTGAATTCCCTCCCACACCTGTCTTTGGTTGAATTCCTCTTTTGTTGCCAAATGTGATACTGTTCTTGTTTCTCCTACTAACAAATTATCAGAAAAGTCAGCTGTAGTGCTGAGTGGAGTATATTTTCCAAAGCATTAACCTCCTTTTTCATTTGACTTTTTTGCCTTTCAAGGAGTTACCTTAGTGCTGTAAAATAGAAAAAATAAGACTTTTTTCTTCACCTACCATATCTGGCAATGCTTCAAGAAGCAGTAATTCTGGAAGAGTCCTCAACTGTAAAACTTCCCTTGTAACCAAATGAGTAACTCACTAAAATCCTGTTTCAAAGTGCTAAACAGGAGTTGTTCTGATATCTAAACCTTCACTTTGCTTTTGGCTTTGTAACCAAGTGAAGAGTTACACACACTCTGTCCAGGCCTGGTACCTAAGGCAATACCCAGAGCCAGCAGTCAGTGGCCACTTGATGTGAAAAATACAGTTCTTTGGACATTCCACAGAGCAGCCTGGGAAAGCACAAGTCAAGGGAAATCAGCACAAAGAAGGATGTGGGCAAAGACAGTGATATTCTCAATTATTATCATTTTTTTAAACTGAAATGTTCTACTGGCCAAAGGCAGAACGATTTGTGAACATTATGAGATTCTATTTTCCTCCAGAAAAGCTAGAAAGTATAAACTGAATTGAAGATTCTGAGGGAACTGCTACTTCTCTACCTCACCATGGGGGACATGTCAGAACACTTGTCAGCCAGTTTCAGTTCACTTGTGAGGGAAGTTCCACCCCTTGCAGGTGACTGATGTGCTGACAGCTGGGGCACAGCAGGCAGGATGTCAGTGGGGAACAGTTATATTGTCCCAAAATTCACATTGGTTCCTCTGCAGACTGTGCACACAGAGGGAAAATATTCAGCCATACAATACACATTGAGTGCTACCTTAGGAACATCTCTGCACTTTGGAAACCCCAGAGCTGCAGAAAGGCAAAGAGCTGAAGGTCCCAGATAATGCCCCCCATGCAGCAGTTCCCCCAGGTGTGTCCCAGGTACCCACCCTGCCACTCTCCTGTTGATGTTGTACTGCTCGCAGATGTCCGAGGCCAGCACGGTGAGCTGCGGCCCCACCACCCCGTCCAGCTTGCGGCAGAACTCCAGCGTGGGCACCACGGAGGCTGTGGCAGCACAGAAGGCACAGGTGAGAGGCCCTCCCACTGCCCCAGTGCAGCTCCCGGGGCACTGGCAATCCAAGGGCTCCCTTCTCTCCCACCTAAAACCTTACAGGTCACTTTGAAAGTGGGCAACCGACACTATTAGTCATTTAGTGTGTGAATTGAGTTACTTACAGCACTGGAACAGAGATAAAGGACAGATAAAAGCACTCAGGAAAAAGAGAGGCAAGTAACAATGGGAGTCTTTTTCAAGAGTAAAACAAGCTGCACATAAAAGTACTTTGTACTAACCATGTCTTGCCAAATAGTGATGCTCACAGGTACTTACCATCAATCATAAAGCAGACAGCTGCACTCATGGCCTGGAACAAAAAAAGTTAAAGCAAAAAAACCATTTACAACAGGTTACCTCAACTACCTCCAATAAATGACAATACTTCAGTGAGGTCACACACAGGTGAACCAGTTAAATTAAAAAAGAAATTTAAAAAATCTACTTTAAGGGTAACACTTCAATAAGATAATCTCTTTGCAACCCTGCACAACACAGGTTATATATGATCTTAAAATTCAGCTCAGTTAACAGTTTAAGTTGTAGGAGGAAGGTAAAATTTGGTAAAAATGCATTTATGCAAGGATATCTGCAAGAAATTTGTATTTAATGTTAAAATAATAAAGTTTTTTGTTTTATTGATTAATGCTATATAAAGCCAAGCATGAAATTACTTAAAGCAACTGAAAGCTGCTATTTTGTTTCACAAGAGATGGGGGAAGCTTGTTGCTAGAAATGCCAGTTTTCTGTCTCTCTGCTTTAACCTGGTCACCTTTCAATACCATTCCTAAGTACTTCATGTCATTGTTTTCACTGTGCAGGGATTCCTAATTCTGTGGAGTAATTGCAGAGAAAAGGGCAATACCTTATAAACAATTAAGTGAAGCTCCTCATAGGTGTCATCAGTGTTAACAAATATTTTGGGGAAACGGCATTTTGTTTCTGGATCATTAAGATTTAAAGGTCCAGTAAGAAACCTAGAAAATAATTCAACAGGTCAGATGAGATGAATTCTTGTATTTCAGTTTCTCCAGTTTAAGAGATGTTCTCCACACCAGAATTATTTGCATGTATGAATAGGTTTGAATACAATGAGTTTTCAGCTGGTCATATGGGCCCCTTTATCTATTATCTCTGCTCTCTTACATGTTTGAAGTATTCTTTGCATTTGTCCTCCAAAGAGTTACAGAAACAGCATCAGAAAGCCAGAATAATGCTAGGAAAAAACTGTGCACATCAAAGGAACAGCAACAAAATTCTTTCCACCTTCAAGATGTGGCTTTCTTTAAACCCCCTTTTTTGTTGCTACTGGGGAAGGATCCTTCCTTTCCAAATCCCAACCCAATCCAAACTAGTTTTATGTAGTGTGTTGGGTTTTTAGGGGTGTACTAGAGGCACCTAAACCTGGGACAGGGGCATAGAACAAGGAGTGAGTACAAGTGTCTTGATCCCAAGGGAATACAATAAATCAATGAAGAAAAATGCTCGTGATTAAAGATCCGAACCCACAATTACTCAAAATAATGTTGCCTGGATGCTTAAGTTCAGAATTCCAAACTCTGACATGCTGACTGCAGAGTAAAAACAAATAGATAAATCCTAGATTAAATTTACACTTTTGTCTGGAGTGCCTGACTGAAAAGAAAGGACTGGAGCAATGCCCAAGTCTGTCATGCAGTGCATTAGGAACCATGGGAGCAAAAGGAAATATGCAGTAATGGTAATAAAGGATTTTCTCTTTTTCCCCAGAGGTAAGTTTTACATTGCACCAACTACTGTGCAGCCCTCTGGAATGAACTTAGTGTGGAATATGTACTGCCCAAAGTTTGGCCCACGAGGGAAGCAGCAGTAGATGGTGACAGGAAAGCAGGACCCACCTCCCATAGTGCTGCAGATTTCCTGGCATTTCAGCACGTATTGGAGAATCTCTTCCTGCCAACTGAAGTGACACAGAACACACAGGAACAACCAGCTCAGAGGCACAGGGTGTTAGTCCTTTGTAGTACCAGAGAAACAGGAAGAAAAGCAAAACACAAAACCCAAACCCAACCCCTTCCCCCCAAATCCCAACCCAACTACCACACCTCAGGCTCCATGTGCCTTGGAAACAGAGATGTTGTGAGATATTTGTACAAAATTCTCATGTCATCTTGCTCCAGTCCACTCCTAGAAAATCAGGGGAAAAGAAACAAAAGTGATGTTTTTGCTGCAGTTCAGAAAATGTGTTTTCCTCTAACCAAAACTCAGGCAGAGCACATACTGAACCAGGCAGCAACATTTCAGTGTCTCAGTAGAGTCAATCCCAGAATATTAATTTCTAATGAAATGTTAGTTTATTTGCTAAATACATCTAAATTAGCCATAACCCAGAAGAGAAATAAAAACAGTACTTCCACAAAGATCAAATTTCTAAGTAGAACTCTTCACAAACATTGCAACTTCTAGTTCAGAACAACATAAAGAACAATCCTTAATTTAATTAACTTCCTCTGCTAAAAGTTCCTATGGAGGAATTGTGTATGTACACAGGGGCTCTTGGGATGGGGATGACAAGGACACTTCCCAGCTGCTCCCTGGGAGGTGACAGTTTGGTGCAGTGGAGAGATTTTCTAGCTCAGACCAATGCCTTTCTTACTGAAGGCACCATGACTCATGTTTTCTCATTCTCAGCCAACTCCCTCACTGATTCAAAGCTTTTGCTATTATGACATTTATAGGATGAGAAATTGAAGACCCACAAAAGAACTCCTCAAGTACCTACCAGATAAGCTGGTCATTGTAGAGAAATGCAGTGTACTTGACTATGTTCAGGCTTTCTTCCATCCTATTAATGAACGACTGAATTTTCAAGTAAGTCATTTTATCCAGTGGAAAGAAGCTGATTCCACAAAACACATCCAGCAGGTCACAGGACTGTAAGTGCAGGGTCTGCAGGTACTGAGAGAACAATGACAGCTGGCTTTTAGAATTCAGAAAACTACCAATGTGTAGGTTGAAATGACAGATTGAGTCTAACACTCTGGACTAACAATCACAGAAAAACCCCCTTCCAGTTGTGCTTGTCTGACACCTTCATGTGGGGACAGACTTTTTACAGGGGCTTGTAGTGATAGGCCAAGGGTTTGAGCTGAGGGAGGCTCATTTGAGGTCAGAGGTTTGCACACTGAGGATGTCAAACCCTGGCACAGGTTGCTCACAGAGGTGGTGGATGCCCCATCCCTGGAAACCTTCAAGGCCACGTTGGGGTTCTGAGTAACCTCATTAGTTCAAGGGGGTTGCACTGGGTGGCCTTTAAGGGAACCTTCCAACCCAACCCACTCTGTGACTCCATGTGTCACTTGGAGTCCAGGTGTCCTTGGCTCTTATCTATTCATTAGGACAACAGCTTTAAAGGTGAGTTCAAGATCTTTTCAAAGTACTAATATTTCATTTCAGAGATAACTGTAGAAATAGGAGCAGGTAATTGAGTTTTCAATGTGCAAAGGAAGATATAATTTCTATTATTCTCTTTCTTGACAGATTGTAACCTTTACCAAGAGATTTCAAATGCATTATCAAGTGCTCTGTGAAAGATGTGTTATCCCATGGCTCCCTCTACAGTCCTTTCACATTACCCAAACCCCACCAGTAATGATTAGGGGGACAGATCTCTGTCAGTTTGCAATCTAACTCTCATTTCCTGTCAGAGTTTCAGTGCAGCCCAAGCCTGCCAGCAACATGTTGTTAACTTGTTCAATAGGGTTATAATAGAAAACTTGCATGGCTACATTTTTAAGCATTTCTAATTTCCTGATAAAAAAGAGAAACTTCTCCTTGGATTTCTTTTTGTTATACAAATCTATAGAAATTACTGGTTTTATCTTCGATAGGAAATCAAAGAAGAATAATGTTTTAATGATAAAAATATATTACTTTCTTTTTTGCCATGGTCTATTTTTAATTTAGTCTTCCCAGAAGCACACACCAGCTCATCAAAGTACTCCTTGTGCCAATGGTGTTTATTCTGGGGTCTGAAGAAACAAGCAAGACCCTCCCCAAATCCACAAGCAAAGCCTGTGCTTTCATTTACACTGTCACAACTCTGTGTTATTTTAAACATCTGTTAAGACAACAAAAATTGAACCAGCATTATGCTGTGCCTACACTCAATCATTGGCAGGGATCTCAACATTCACATCTCCACCACAAGAGCACCACTGCTGACAGCACTTGGCTGCTGCTCTTAAAGCTTGATGAAACTTTTCATGTAGCAACTCAAGATTCTGCCAGACATCACTCCTCAGTCAGTTACATGAATAGTATTTCATATTTGATAGGTTTTGCTTCTCCTCCTTTCACTAGAACCTCACCTTTGAAACTACATTCTGGACTGTAGCTGTAATGAAGGCACTATTTCCTGACACCCTCTTGACTAATCCCACAGGGGAACAGCAGTGGGGAGAAGTTAAAAATGTCAACTATTCCCTACTTCACAGTCCCACAAGGCTCTAAGACCTGTGCAGGCAGCTTGGGAAATCTCCATCCCCCAGCCAGGCAGAGCCCTGGGCAGGGGAACTGAAATTCAGTGTTCCCCTGCTTTGGGCAGGAGGCTGACCAGGGTCACCTCCCCAGACTCCTTCCCAAGTCAGTGATTCTGCAGCAGTGCCTGCAATGGCTCTGCACAGACAGTCACTAATTCAAACATTAAAACAGAAGTAATACAATTCCAGCAGAAAAAGTATCCACCAGCTAAGCCATAACCATGCCTGTGGTTCAACTCCACTTGAAGAACCTACTGTGTTAGTAGGGGCAGGAAATATTTGACAAAATGAGTTTCCAGATACTTTGTGTTGCCACTACAGGTTTTCCACTGCCTGTGTTTTATGGTCACACTGCTGCCACTTGGAGAAGATTTTGCATTTTATTTCCAATGCAAAATCACACTATATGTGCCTGAAAAATAAGGCCTTACCCGGTGGAAGAACTTCTCTAGTCTCTCCTTTAGGACTTTCACACCTCCATCTTCCATGGCTTTCAGGAATGTGCCATTGAAAAGCTAACAGTTAAAAGGAAAAAAATCAGTTGGGTAATCATTTACAACCATTTCTTCTAACTTGGCTATGAATATAGCTAGAATACAGTACACCCCTATTCCTTAGTATTTGTACTCCACATCAACCCAAATGTGCCCCTTCTTTATTGAAAAAACATTTCAGATTTGAAGAGTCCAGGTATCTATGGCAGCAGAGGCAGAATATTAATGTGTCATTTAAGTGTCTTATGCTCTTGTTTTGTAAAAGGCCTTTATCCAGGATTGTCTCTCAAACAAATAATATCTAACACCATCAAAAGCAAAGGCTTAGTAGTGTAACTGCCCATGAAAGTTGGACTTTACAGAAATCAGAAGGCTTTTATTTTTACAATAAGCTAACAGAGCTCTATTTTTCTCTTCCAACAACTCCATTACAGCTGCAGGAAGAGAGCAGATGACAGGAATGAGACAACAATGTCAAAGCAATGATGAGGCTGCACATCCAAAGGATATCCTGAGGTTCCCCTCCCCTGCCCAGAAGAGAAGCCTCTGGCAAGAACTGACCTTGTACATGCTGTAGCACTGCTGCAGGACTGAGCTGTACACCTTGTCCTGCAGGAAACAGAGCAGCACGTCACACAAGGAATGGGGCCCAGCTACACATACTTCATGTTTTCCAAGGAAAGGGCAGTATTACCAGCAATTCTTCTTCCTGATATTCATAGACTGGCTTTCCATCCTTGTGCTTTTCTATGATGGGATTCCTCACCACCTAGGAAGTGGAGCAGGCTGTATTAGACCATGCAGAATGCACAGAGAACTCTGCAGGAAGGTGTGCTGGGAACGTGCACATCACATGCATAAGTACCATGACCATCCAGAAGTTTTCTTCAGGCTCATGGAAGAATTGTCTGTTCTTCTGTGTGTGTAGGGATTTTGCAGGTTTTGTTGGACTGAAGGTCCTGGAAAGAGAACATGTGTGTAGCACAGTATTTACTGAGAGATTGAGAATCCAGTGCTCGTGTCAATACCATGAGCCATACAATCAGCCTTCCTACCTGGTGAACTGCACTATAGCTTCACACAGCCCCACATTTCTAATTTTTTCATTCTTTTCTACTTCATTTGGGTGATAGAAGAGAATCTTCTTTTCTTCCTAAAATTTGAAAAACAAAAATCCAAGCAAATGCATTTAACAGAATCAGAGAAAGAATATTGAGCTCATGGTTGGCTTGTTTTTTAACTTTAAACCCTTAATTTCCCAGGCAAAATTTTATCTTGTATCAAAATGGGCTTGTGTAATAATGGATAAAAGGCATATTTAAGCACACTTAAGCAGTCAGTCATCCCATGATATCTCAAAGTAATTTATAAATTGAAGGCTACTGAAATCACAGGCCCTAACCACTCCTCAGCCAGTTCAAAGCAAGATGAGCTTCAAAGCCAGATCAAAGCATGGCTAGCTTCAAAGCCAGCTCAGATTGCTCCAGGCCTTGTCCAGTCATGTTTTCAACACCTCCAAACATGGAAATTCCACAACCTTTCCAGGCCCTGCTCTGCTGTTAGATCACTTCACTGTGAAGAATTTCTTCTATCCCATCAGGACTTCTCTTGCTGGAACTTCATCCATTACACATCATTCTTCACTTCAAGAACCTGATTCCATCAACTCCAGCCATCCTTTAGACTGGGGAAACTGCCCTCCTTCCGCATGGTCTGTTCTCCAGGCTGCACAACGCAGTGATCCCCGGAGCACCTCGGGCTGTCCCTGACTGACCTGGGGCTCTGCCCTGGAGCCCGCGGGGGTTCCCTGCGCGGGGAGGCCTGGAGGAGCACAGCCCCCGGCAGCAGGGCTGCACCAGGGCAAGCGATCCTTCCCCGGCCCCACCGCCGATTCGCGTCCGACCCGCCGTTCTCCAGTCCCTGGGCCCGCTGTGCGGAGCTGCCGCCAGCCGGGCCCTCCCTGCTCACCGCGGGTCCTCCGGCTTCCCCCGCCCGGAGTCACCGCGGCCTCACCCGTAAGTACTGCTCGCTTCTGTCCCCAAACTGGTAAAGCTCGGTAGTACCAGGGAACCACACAAATGTGCTGTTACCCAAAACTAGACACTAAGGGACCCAATGGCAAGAAAACACCAGCAGTAACTTGGTTTGACTAAGTTAAGCCGTAACCTTTCTACCATATTGTATCTACGTGG
Organism: Calyptomena viridis; assembly: GCA_013390005.1. Classification (NCBI taxonomy): domain Eukaryota; kingdom Metazoa; phylum Chordata; class Aves; order Passeriformes; family Eurylaimidae; genus Calyptomena; species Calyptomena viridis. Next base: position 136,203 of record WEIV01015756.1, read on the forward strand.
AGAAAGTTATTTTTAGAGAAAGAGCATCAGTAAAACATAGTTCCTGACTGTCCCCAGTACGGGTCCCGGAGTGACAACACCCCCGGTACTGCTGCTGTGCGGTCGGGAGCAGAGACAGCCCCTCTGCAGGGAGCGCCCGGCCCCGGCCCCGCCGACACCAAACCCCGGCAAAGCCGCGGGTCCCACCGCCTTTGTGGGGACAGCGCCGGCCCCGCGGCCCGGCCCGGGGCTC
>WEIV01015756.1:136693-194915 GCA_013390005.1 Calyptomena viridis
CCCTCAGCGAGGGCCGGGCCCCGGGCCCTGGGCCGGTCACGGGGCCGGGATCCCTCCCGGGCAGCCCCAGCACAGATCGGCCATCGCAGCCCGGCTGGGAAGGGCCAACACAGGCGCGGTTCGCCTCTGGCTCGTTCAGAGCGGCCTGGCAGCCGGAAAAAGCAGAAACGCTTTATTTTCAGAGGTAGAATTCGAGATTTGAAAGGTGAGATCAAGTTTGAATATGTTGAAGGAAATGTCATCTAGCATCACTTAGTGCAGGTAATCCTTTAGCCATAAATAGATATATCTATTCTGATTCTTTTTTTTTTTTTTTTTTNTTTTTTTTTTTGTCTGGCACATTGAGGATAGTGGCATTTAACTAATAAAATAAACTTCTATATTAGTTTTCAATTCCCATTTCAATAAAATTCAGAGTCAACTAAATTAGAAGTAAAAACAGCTAGATGGAGAGATGTATCACTTTGCTTCTCTATTGGAGTATGAAGTTTAGGAATCTGAATAAGCTAAGGTTACATAATTACTTAAATACTTGGATAAGGTATCAAAGATATAATTCCACCAGGTCATTTAGAAGAATGTACTGGTAAAGTTTTTTAAAGCTGAAAGAAATCAGTATTTCTTGAGTTTTTAAATATTTTTTTTTGTTTTTATTAGTATTTCTGTTCCTGTCCTCACTCTTAGTTTATATTTACTTCCAGCACTAGCAGCATAATTCCAGATAGTCCTTGTGAGCCTCAGCAGCTGGGGTGTTCTTTGGGAATCGGAGCCAGTGCAGGAGGAGCACTGTGTGGAACGGAGCTGCTGTAAGACTGCAGCAATTTAATATTTAATGGCTGTACTCGAAAAGTGAGTGGTATAAGCAAGACAGAGAGGAGCGCTGTTTCCTCCTGGGCCGCTGCAGTCGGCTCTGTCACATCCCCGTTCCCCTGTGCCCGGGCTGCAAACCCTCCCGGCACGGCCTGGGGGAGGCAAAGGCTTCTCTGAGGGAGGGGGCACCAAACAGAGGTGCTGGCACAAAATAGAGGTGCTGGTACCAAATAACTAGAGGTGCTGGCACAAAATAGGGGTGCTGGCACCAAATAACTAGAGGTGCTGGTACCAAATAACTAGAGGTGCTGGTACCAAATAACTAGAGGTGCTGGCACCAAATAACTAGAGGTGCTGGTACCAAATAACTAGAGGTGCTGGTACCAAATAACTAGAGGTGCTGGCACCAAATAACTAGAGGTGCTGGTACTAAATAACTAGAGGTGCTGGTACTAAATAACTGGAGGTGCTGGCTCCCCGGAGCCGGCCATGCTGAGCCCCCGGGCCGGGGCAGCAGGGAGGTGGGATGTGTGGGGTCAGGCAGTGCCGGGGGTGTGTGGGGTCTGGGAGTGCCGGGGGTGCTGAGTCCCTGGGGTGTGTGGGGTCAGGCAGTCCCTGGGGTGTGTGGGGTCAGGCAGTGCCGGGGGTGCTGAGTCCCTGGGGTGTGTGGGGTCAGGCAGTGCCGGGGGTGCTGAGTCCCCTTCCCCGGGTGCTGACTCCGCACCCCCTGGGTGTCACCTGTGTCGTGTTTGACCCAAACCTCTCGGAGGAGCAGCTCCTCCTGTGTGGGCAGGGGGGACACAAACGGCTCAGCCGCAGCCACAGCGTTGCCAGACAGTTGTGGGAAACGTTTCCAAAGCTGCAGAGAGACTCTGCTTTAGCATTTAGTGCAGATGTTTTCAGAGAGGCCACAGCAGAAGGTCACTCTGCCCCTGGCCAGCGAGGTGGGATGAGCTCCCCAGGGCTTCCCCGAGCAGGGTCTGAGGAAAGATCAGCCAAAAGTGTCAGGATAAGACATCCACATACAGTCATTCTAGTTTCCTACCTTATGGCTCTGAGTTAGAACTCAGCAGTGTGTGGAACAGCCCTTTCTTTAGAGTCTGTCCATTTGAAGGCTGCAGCACAGCTGAGACAATTTCTGGGAGCATCCACTCAGGATTGAAGATATCAACCAAAAAAAAGCAAAGTTCTCCCCTTTGCTTATGCTCTGCTGCAGGCAGGGGTGAGGTGGTGATCAGAACAGTGTGCCAGAGGGAAAATTAATGTCTTTATTCTACTCAGAGCAAAACATGGAAATTGTTAAAATTAGTGATATTAATATCAAGTTAATTAATTTCTTACCAAAGAAATTATAAAACTGCAGTGTAGATTTTGGTTGCATTGGTTTAAATATTTATATAATTGGTTATAAATATTCAGATGTGTGTTTGGTCAGGACTTAATAAGATGGAGATTGTGGGCTGTGACTAAGGTGCCTGTTTACTGCTGTAATACAAATACTGGTACAAGGGCTGTGTTGTGGAGGCTGCAGTGGGACAGTGGGGACTCACTGTAATTGGTGATTGATAAGGAAGGTGTTTCCACGCCAAACTTGCCCTAGGAAGGGAATTAATGTATGTGTAGTGATTGCTAAAATATAGTTCTGCTCAGTGCAACCTCATCTGTAACTTGACATTGCTTTTGGTGGAAGTATTTGTGAGAATCTAGAAAGTGTAAGTCATAACAGATTCAATTAAATTATTACATTTCTAATGTACACATTAACAGGGCAGGAAGACACTTCGATTGTGGTTCCAATTTCATCCCATCTTCTTAATTGTATGTGCAGTAACACCACACCTTGACATTTGCAAAGTGGCATCAGATCACCCTGAGTTTGAAATGTGACTCCTAGCCCATGATTATGTAAAATTAAACTCCTGCATAAGTACATTGGGAATTTGCAGGACAACCCCTGCATCAACAGACAAGCAATTAACAGCTTTATGAGTGCCTTCCAATTTATTTTTGAAGATACATAGGAGCAAGAAATAGTATTGTGTAGGCATATGTTTTGGTTTGTGGAGCCTCTTTCTGGATCCTATTTTGAGCATTTCCATCAGCTGCATAGTAGCAGACTTAACAAAAAGGTGTACTATAAATCACTCTGGTGTTAGGGCTGACAGCTTTAAATAAATACAGCTGACAGCTCAAATAGCTGCTCCATTGACAGTATGTGCTCTAAATGTGTTAACAAATGTGTGCACTCAGCACTTTGGGATTAGTTTAGCAAATAACTGACAAAATACTGCTGTGATCCAGCCCAAAGCACAATGCCTGTGTGTGCCTGCTCTGCAGCTTTGTTAACACTGAACCAGCCTTTGGAGCTCTGTGTGAAAACACAAGCTGCAGCTGGAGCAGGACAGCAGCACCTCCCCCAGATTTCTGCTTCCAGGGCTGCCAGGGAATGGGAGCACCAGTGTGAGTGTTGTGGTGAGTGAGGGTGGCTTAATAAGGGTCTCTTTGCTTTGCAGATCAGAGATTTCGTGCAGGGAGATGGTAACCTGCACTGCCTTGGGTTATGGTTAGGGATACAAAGTCACTGAGTAGCAGTAAGAAAACTGCTTTCATGCAAAACTTGTGATATTTTGTCTGATTTGTTTAATGTGTTGTTACTAGCCTGGGTCTGTAGTACAAGTGAAAGAAGAGCTGGGAGGAGAGGATAAGGAAGGGTCATAGTTTGACATGTTTAAGGCATGGCATTTTTTTTATGCTTAGAGGTTAAATAAAGCTACTGTTTCTTCTATTATATTTTAATTTTAACTATTCACAGGCAGGNTACTAAATAACTAGAGGTGCTGGTACCAAATAACTAGAGGTGCTGGTACTAAATAACTAGAGGTGCTGGTACTAAATAACTGGAGGTGCTGGCTCCCCGGAGCCGGCCATGCTGAGCCCCCGGGCCGGGGCAGCAGGGAGGTGGGATGTGTGGGGTCAGGCAGTGCCGGGGGTGTGTGGGGTCTGGGAGTGCCGGGGGTGCTGAGTCCCTGGGGTGTGTGGGGTCAGGCAGTCCCTGGGGTGTGTGGGGTCAGGCAGTGCCGGGGGTGCTGAGTCCCTGGGGTGTGTGGGGTCAGGCAGTGCCGGGGGTGCTGAGTCCCCTTCCCCGGGTGCTGACTCCGCACCCCCTGGGTGTCACCTGTGTCGTGTTTGACCCAAACCTCTCGGAGGAGCAGCTCCTCCTGTGTGGGCAGGGGGGACACAAACGGCTCAGCCGCAGCCACAGCGTTGCCAGACAGTTGTGGGAAACGTTTCCAAAGCTGCAGAGAGACTCTGCTTTAGCATTTAGTGCAGATGTTTTCAGAGAGGCCACAGCAGAAGGTCACTCTGCCCCTGGCCAGCGAGGTGGGATGAGCTCCCCAGGGCTTCCCCGAGCAGGGTCTGAGGAAAGATCAGCCAAAAGTGTCAGGATAAGACATCCACATACAGTCATTCTAGTTTCCTACCTTATGGCTCTGAGTTAGAACTCAGCAGTGTGTGGAACAGCCCTTTCTTTAGAGTCTGTCCATTTGAAGGCTGCAGCACAGCTGAGACAATTTCTGGGAGCATCCACTCAGGATTGAAGATATCAACCAAAAAAAAGCAAAGTTCTCCCCTTTGCTTATGCTCTGCTGCAGGCAGGGGTGAGGTGGTGATCAGAACAGTGTGTCAGAGGGAAAATTAATGTCTTTATTCAGAGCAAATGTCTTATTCAGAGCAAAACATAGAAATTGTTAAAATTAGTGATATTAATATCAAGTTAATTAATTTCTTACCAAAGAAATTATAAAACTGCAGTGTCTGTAGATTTTGGTTGCGTTGGTTTAAATATTTATATAATTGGTTATAAATATTCAGATGTGTGTTTGGTCAGGACTTAATAAGATGGAGATTGTGGGCTGTGACTAAGGTGCCTGTTTACTGCTGTAATACAAATACTGGTACAAGGGCTGTGTTGTGGAGGCTGCAGTGGGACAGTGGGGACTCACTGTAATTGGTGATTGATAAGGAAGGTGTTTCCACGCCAAACTTGCCCTAGGAAGGGAATTAATGTATGTGTAGTGATTGCTAAAATATAGTTCTGCTCAGTGCAACCTCATCTGTAACTTGACATTGCTTTTGGTGGAAGTATTTGTGAGAATCTAGAAAGTGTAAGTCATAACAGATTCAATTAAATTATTACATTTCTAATGTACACATTAACAGGGCAGGAAGACACTTCGATTGTGGTTCCAATTTCATCCCATCTTCTTAATTGTATGTGCAGTAACACCACACCTTGACATTTGCAAAGTGGCATCAGATCACCCTGAGTTTGAAATGTGACTCCTAGCCCATGATTATGTAAAATTAAACTCCTGCATAAGTACATTGGGAATTTGCAGGACAACCCCTGCATCAACAGACAAGCAATTAACAGCTTTATGAGTGCCTTCCAATTTATTTTTGAAGATACATAGGAGCAAGAAATAGTATTGTGTAGGCATATGTTTTGGTTTGTGGAGCCTCTTTCTGGATCCTATTTTGAGCATTTCCATCAGCTGCATAGTAGCAGACTTAACAAAAAGGTGTACTATAAATCACTCTGGTGTTAGGGCTGACAGCTTTAAATAAATACAGCTGACAGCTCAAATAGCTGCTCCATTGACAGTATGTGCTCTAAATGTGTTAACAAATGTGTGCACTCAGCACTTTGGGATTAGTTTAGCAAATAACTGACAAAATACTGCTGTGATCCAGCCCAAAGCACAATGCCTGTGTGTGCCTGCTCTGCAGCTTTGTTAACACTGAACCAGCCTTTGGAGCTCTGTGTGAAAACACAAGCTGCAGCTGGAGCAGGACAGCAGCACCTCCCCCAGATTTCTGCTTCCAGGGCTGCCAGGGAATGGGAGCACCAGTGTGAGTGTTGTGGTGAGTGAGGGTGGCTTAATAAGGGTCTCTTTGCTTTGCAGATCAGAGATTTCGTGCAGGGAGATGGTAACCTGGGGTGCCTTGGGTTATGGTTAGGGATACAAAGTCACTGAGTAGCAGTAAGAAAACTGCTTTCATGCAAAACTTGTGATATTTTGTCTGATTTGTTTAATGTGTTGTTACTAGCCTGGGTCTGTAGTACAAGTGAAAGAAGAGCTGGGAGGAGAGGATAAGGAAGGGTCATAGTTTGACATGTTTAAGGCATGGCATTTTTTTTATGCTTAGAGGTTAAATAAAGCTACTGTTTCTTCTATTATATTTTAATTTTAACTATTCACAGGCAGGGTAGTGTGGCACGAGGTATTATGGGGTACATAATGTGAACATGGAATGGAACTCTCCAGACCTGCATTTTACTGGAATCACAACTATTCTGGTGTTTGCTAAAAATGTATTTTCATAGTAGCTGTGTGTAGTGAATAATTTTAGTGTGTAATGTACAAGAGGTAATTCTGATAGTTGCCACTTCTGTAGCTGTCTGAGCACGACTGGCAGTGGGGGCTGATTTCTGACTGCTGCCTTTCATGTGCAGTCACTGGGGGAGAGCAGCTCAGTACTGCAGTCCTTGTTTCCATCCTGGTCAGTAAATACCTGTTATACAAAGTGAGCACCCACATCCATGTGCTAAATGGAGGTTAAATGTGGTCAAGATCTTCAGTTTTCCTTCCTGGTCAGCCAATCAAACCCTGCCCAGGAGCTTTCTCAGTTACAAGTGCCTGCTTGAAACACTTGGAATTCTATGTGCCTTGTCCCCAGAAGGAGCATTGTGGTTTAGGCCACAGAGCTGATGAGTGTCTGTCAGTGAGTAAATCCAGACTGGGTTATCACTATCACATGCATTACAAGGGCATGCAAAAGTGGATTTAGCATTTCAGGGATCACAGGGAATTTGTTGTTTGAAGTTGTTTTACCTTACATAGTTTCTTCCATTTCAGAAATCCTACAAGTCAACAAGTTTTGCTTTACTTCAAATGTTCTCCCACAAAAAGCAGTAATCTGCTGGGGTAGGTGCTGTACTACTGAGGTCTTTTAAGGTACTTTTTTCCTGGTAGAAAGGCATGGAAAGATTCTTTAACTGCAATATTTTGGATGTTAGAGAGAACTCAGACGTGTTTGGGACATGTTTTGGATTAGTAATGATGAACAGCATTTTTCTGAACCTTTTCCATACAAGTCAGTTAAAAGGCCAAGAGGTGCTTCCCCAGCTCTTTGTTCTTTGCCTCCTCATAGGACCCAAGTACATTTTGCAGTACAGATGTTTCCCAAGGGCTTCAGTTGCAGAGTTGTGATATGTTCTCCCTCCTGGGCAGTGAAGGAGATTGTAATTTGCCTCACAGATCTGTTGTGGGCCAGGGCACTGCCCAAGTCCTGTGCCCAGGGAGCTGCTCCAGCAGGATGTTCCCCCTGGGGGGGAGGACAGCACTTGTCCTTTGCCTCTGGGGTTCTCAGTCCAGGTTCCTGGTGCAAAGGCTGAGACTGGGGGGAACTAGAGCTCAGAGTGTAACAGCAGCTGGAAGATTCTTGGTTTGACATGCATTTGGTTGCCTGATGTAACGTGGTTAGTCAGGGTCAGGACACTTAATTGTTGTGAGATGGAGAGCAGTGTGTTTGTTACTTCCATGTGAACTGCTCCAAGACCCCTCTGTCATCAGACTGATTCCATTGCCAAGAACACACTTGATTTCTTGTGAATATCCTGGGACACCCATCCTGTGCTATGAGAATTGCCATGGCCCAGTTCCTTATGGGTCAGAGCTCAGCTTGTGTAAATCTGAGCAGCTCTCTTTAAGTCACTGACACTGTGGAGATTTATGCCAGGTGAGCATATTTCATAATGTTAAAAATAGGATTAAAATAATCCATCAGGGCATCTAAACAGCTCTCTTTTCTAATGACTGAATTGCTTGTTCACATAAAGACATTTCTTCAGCATCCCCAGAGATAGGTGTGTTTGTAAAGGATATTTTTAATATACCAGTCATAGCCCAAAACCACCAGATAGAGTCTGGTGGAGCTTTCTCAATGTGCATTTGGTACAAGTTCTTCCTCTACACTTTTAGTCCTCCCTATTAAGAAAACCAGAAAATACCACCAAGAAGACAGCTTTTGCTTCCCCTCTGCTTCTTAAAACCTCACACTTATCTGAAACCTCAAGTCCACATAGGTTTTCCTTTTCATTCTTTCTGCAGGAAAGCACATGGTTTTTACTTTCCTCATCTATTAATTGCCTGATGTGAAAGAGCAGTTTGAAACTGCAACAATCTCATGCAGAAGCCACTTCTTAAGTAAAAATGTGTGACTGCTCTTCACTTGGAAGTCAGTGAGAGGTTTTATCCTCACCTCCCTCACAACTATATCTGAGCTCCCAGTCTTCCATGAGGATGTGAGTGTTCTGAGAACTTAGGCTTAATTCAGAAACCTGCTGTAGACAGAGCTCCCACTAAGATGTTCCTTATAAGGTCTGATGAGATCAAGGTCTTGGGGGAATGAGCACTTTTAGTTTAAGAGTTCATGTTTCAGTTTAGGAGTCAGAAAAACACACACAGGCTACAGTATATCATTAATTTTTATTGGGTATTTTTAAGGCAAGTGTCTGCTATAGTAGAGTTTAGAACATGATAAATGGTCCACACAATGAAAAATCCATGATCAGTGTTTCATTATGTTGCTAAGGCAATGAACAGGTAACAGACACTGTCAGGATAAATAAGGGACTCCCGAGTTTCGAGGGTTTGGAGTGTCTTGTGCAGATTCATCCCAGTTCTGTCTTGTTTGGTCCTTTGGAATCTCTAGGCCTGCACCATTTCCTGGAATTCTGTGAAAGATAAGAGAATATTTACAGTAGAAATATTAACATGAAAGGGTTAAAAGATTAGTGGCATATCAAGAGATTTAGAATAGGAATGAACCGAAGACAGTTCCCTGATGGATGATCAGAGAAGGAAGAGAGGCATTGCCTAAAGGTCCTCTTCTAAACAACAGGTGGAAAAGCAGTGTTTTGCTGGCACTTGTAAGGAATAATAAAATACTGAGGGTAGTTTTGGCCTTTTCTCTGCATAATGCTGATCTTAGGCAAAAATAATGGAGTAGCTTATATGGAATTTGAATAAAAAGTAGTTGAGAGCTGAAGTAAAAAAAATTAGAAGTGAGTCCATGTGTTTCATTAGCTGTTTGTAATGCTTGAGTAGTTGAGAAGTGTTGATTTAGAGCACAGTCTAAAGCCAAAAAATTGTGTAATTCCATGTGGTGTGATCCTACAGTATTGTGTTATGCAATAAGATACTGTTATTTGAAAGATCTTTTAAATGTTTGGCTTCAGTGAATTAGACACTCTGATCAGTGCCATCCTAAATGACTGTATTAGTGTATGGATTGCTTCATAAATCATGTGTGTTTATTCTGGCATCGCTCCTAAGGAACTGGATGGAATTCCTTGCCAAGAAAGAACCAGCAGAGCTGTGTGCTGCCAGTGCCGTGAGCTGGGGATGTGCAGGGCAGCCCCGAGCCTGTCCCTGAGCCCCCTCCTGCTGCTCTGGGCAGCTGCCTGTCGGCAGTGGCTGCGGGACCGGTGTGCGCTGCGTGTTCCCAACAGGGCTCAGAAAGGTGGAACTGGGACATCGGGAGGTTCTGCACTGGGCAGCCACCGAATCCCAGCAGCTTTTCCAGCGGTGAGGGCCGTGTGCCGCTGCCTAAAGCTGCTGCTCTCCCTGTCGGTGCTAAAGATAAAGAGCATCCCCCCAGCACAGCCCCTGCCGGGAGCTCGGGGAGGTGACACTGGCTCGTCCTGGTGCCCTCGGGATGCAAACAGACAGTGCAGGAGGTGCTGCTGGCTGCTGCACAGGGCACACGGCACAGGGCACATGGCACATGGCACACTGCACATGGCACATGGCACAGGGCACACGGCACATGGCACATGGCACACGGCACACGGCACACAGCACAGGGCACATGGCACACGGCACATGGCACACGGCACAGGAGCAGTGGCTGCTCTAAAGGGGGCTGGGGGTGCTGGGGGCCCTGCTGGGCACGGCCCCCTCCCCTGGCCTGGCTTTGCCACCCCTGTGCCCCCGCTGCCAGCAGAGCTGCCCCCGGCAGGGCAGTGCGAGGGGAAACGAGGGGCACTTCCCTTCGGAACAGCTGGAATTTAGGGAGGGAGCAGCACCAGGAAGGTTCCTTGGGGGTTTTCTACTTGCTCGTGCAAAAGGATTTGCAGAGACGGTTGAGATCAGGAACCATTTCCACCTGTAACCAGGTTGCTGCTGCAGGGGTTTCAGTAAAACCTCTGGAGGTACCTTAATGACCCATCAGCACAAGAGACTCCCACCTCCTCAGAGCCTCGTCCTGTGTTCAAACAATACCTTCAGCCCCGATTTTCCCATCCCCATCGTGATCTGCAGCTGCCAGGAAGGACTTGGTTTCCGAGGTGGTTAACACTCTGGCTCCACACTCAAACCTCTGAAGGAAATACCTTGGAAGAGAACAACTTTGATTAGGATTTTTACACATCATTAGTAGTTTATGCTTGTCGTATAATCAAAGTGATAGCTAGCTCTAAATAATGTACCACAACAGCCAGGTCCTTCAAACACTGCTTTGTTTGATAAGCTAAATCTTAGTTGTATTTGTTTCTGCTTTGTAAATCTGATACAATTGATTCTGTCTGCTACCAAAATCCAGCCCCAGGGAGTTATTTTCTCTATACTCAGTATCAAAAGCATGTATTACTAATTTGTTTTTCTCTCTAGGGATTATCTATTTAAATACAACTTTCACAATCTGCTGAAGGTTTTATCAACATTTAGCATAACTTGTTCACGTTTGCAGAACAGTTCTGGAAAGCCAAAAGTGCTGATTTTTTGAAAGAGTTCCCCAAATCCTTACTTGAGCTCATCTTCCTCAATAAAGCCACTCTGGTCGTTGTCGAGGATCCGGAAGATCTCCTTGAGCTGGCTGCTGCTCTTTTTACACATCCCACTGATCTGAAAGAATTTTTTGGGGCTAAAGGAATCTGGAGCTGAAAATAAATTAATAAATGAATTAACCCCAGACCACTGCGTTCATTGGTCCTGAATGGTCTGAGGATGTGGCTTTGTTACATTTCAGTGGCTCTGAGCATGACCAGCAGATGAAGCCTGTGAAAGAAGGGATGCATTTGCCATAGTGCCCCACTCTGGACATCAGTCCTGGGGGATCAGCTACAGAAAGCAGTTAAGGACAAACCTGCTGTGACAGGCGAGTAGAGGGATTGCAGGAGGCACTTTAAACGTGCCCTGGTTCAGTGTCCCTTCAGGGCTGGGGAACTTGCCCCGTGTTACCCACAAGAAGAGGTGGGTGAGTTCTGGGCTCACCTTGGCAGTCCCGCAGAGCAGCAGCGATGTCCGAGGAGCTCAGGATGTCTGTGAGGCTCATGGTAAACCTGGGCAAACACAGCTGTGAAGTGCAAATGCAGCTTACAGTAAATGGTTTGAATTGGGTTTTGGAGAATACTGTAAGAATAACCAGACTTCTGAGAGCAGATTAATCTAATTGATCAAAGTGCATCTCTGCAATTCCTAAACAAATAACAGGACTTAGTGCATTACTTCCTTAAAAATAACAGTGCTGAAATAATGCTTTGTAATGAGGTGGTTTACATAAACCATGTTGTGAGCTGGTGATCAATTTTTCATCTATTACATGCAACCTATTTAAGTAGAGCACATTTTTCAACTCTATGTAACCATTGATCTAATAATTAGTCTTAGTGGAATGCCTGGCACCTGGCAATGCAAACAACACTGGGAAAAGGAAAGGCAAGAAAGTTTGCTTCTACTGTCTCCCCACCAGCTCTGAAGAATAAAAAGAAAACTGATACTTATCTATATAAGGTCCATCTATGTATAATTCCAGCAATTAAAATAAAAGTCTTAGAACAATGGTTATGGTACTTACTACTGGTGCAGCTCTGCACAATAATTTCATGTAATTATTCCCAAGTCAGCTGCTCACCTTTAGAGTTTTCTCAGCTACGTAAAGGAAAAATAGCTGAGGAGACACCAGGCAAAACAGTCAGGTTGGCTCTGCTTGCTACTCTGTCTTATAAAGGATGCAAAAGGTGACAATAAGCACTACTTAGGTTACACTTTGGTGGATCAAATGTTTGAATTGGGACCTGGCTCCAATTTCTTCCTTAACTAATTAAACTTTTCTTTCTATTTATATCCTAAGACAATATGGAGAAGAAGAACATTTTATTTTAATAAATCCACTATTGCCTGATTAAGCACAAGTGTGCCATCCAAACACCCAGACAGCCTTTGGGTGTCCCCAGGGTGTCACCAGGGCACCTCTGCACCCCAGTCCCCCTGCAGAGGAGACTCCAGCAGGCACATCCTTGGGGAAGGAGAGGGGCTGGTGTTCCCTGGGCCTGGGGGTCCTTGGGAATGTAGAAAGGAAGCTGGAGATGAAAGATCAGAGGTGACAATGTGTCATTCTGACAAAGAGAACTTGTCACTAAGACAGAGGAAAGCAAGCCCTAATCTGGATGATCTTTCTACAATAACCTTCCTATTTCCTGACCAGTTTCTAAATTGCAGAAACAGAACCCAATGCCTTCAGTGACAGAAAATATGAACCAGGTGCAGCTGAACAAGCTAATCTTGTTGTCAGGACTCCTTGGGAGATTATGTATAATCAGCTGTCCTATGTAATAATCTATTTTGAAGATTTTAAATTACATGAAATCGAGAATAGACTATTTTTATAAATAATAGTTGTAATAAGTTGTAGGAAACAGACTTTGTTATTGTGGAGATAGATTTATATACATTTTATAACACATGCTTTCATAATCTATTTCCTTAATAGGACATTTAAATTGTAGGCATAAATAAGTGGTGGTTTATTATATATTTCAAGAGCATTGATTTTGGTACAAAACACCCTAAGGAAATTCATAACAGCAGATATTCCTTCTCAAACAAAAATCTATTTCCATCTTTAAACAGGTTTATGTGGACAGAATTCTAGGATGAAGACAAATAACACCTACATGTATTTTGGTGAGAGTTTATTGTGTAATGAGCTATTATGGTGTCTAAAGTAATGTTCTCTTACTAGTGAGCATTGCTTTATTTTTAATGAATGGAAATAGCATGATCTACCAAACAGGTAATGTTTTTTTATAGTAGCAACAGTTACAGATTATTTTGTGGAGTAGAGTAGTAATATATTTAAACCTTGGTGTAAGTTAAGGGACTGTAGTGAGTTTAATGCTTGGTTTAATGACAGTGAGAAAAGTGTCAATCATGGCAATTGCTCCATAGCACTGTTTGAATTCAGGTAGAGAAATACAAGGTAGAAGTGCCACAAAAAGCAGACATAATTTAAAGGTAACTTTACCCTTTTTGCTGCCTCTTTTGTAAGCAAAGGGAGGTGGCTTAAATCCCAAATAATCAGACTTGTCTTTGGTCCCAAACACCAGCTGTTTGGTGCTGAACAAATGTTCCCTTCTATCCCTTCCAGTAGTAGTGAAGTGGAAGAAGACTTTCCTGGTAAACCTAAGAATCCTGGGCTGTTGTGCATTAGTTTTGTCTCAGTAAAACAAATGGAACAATGGAACAATGCTGGTTTGTACAAGGATCTGAGCTCAGGTCTTTTGGTCTTTCCATTTATCTTCTTCTTTCAGGGCTATTTAGTCATGTTGCTTTGTGGCTGAGGTTTCCATGCTCGTGGTGTGTCAGGCAGTGGGAATGGCAATGGGAATAGCAATGGGAATGGGCAATGGCAATGGGAATGGCAATGGGAATGGGAATGGGAATAGCAATGGGAATGGGCAATGGCAATGGGAATGGCAATGGGAATGGGAATGGGAATAGCAATGGGAATGGGCAATGGCAATGGGAATGGCAATGGGAATGGGAATGGGAATAGCAATGGGAATGGGCAATGGCAATGGGAATGGCAATGGGAATGGGAATGGGAATGGCAATGGCAATGGGAAGGGGCACATCCTGTGCTTTCTCCAGAAACATTCTCAAAGAACTTTCATCCTCAGAGGTACCTTTTTACACTGGGTGTGAATTTTTTTCTTTATGATCATCTCAAGTTGATATGAGTTTGAACAGAAAGGTTCTTTTGCTGATTCCTCCTGACATTTTTACTGCTGGATGTTTGTAGAGAAAGAGGGGTTTTTTAGGCCTCTGTGACTGTGCTTTCCTTAATTTCTGCTGGCTCCTACAGAGCAGTCATTGAGCTGCTGGTTTGTTTGAGGGTTTGACTTGCCAACCAACACTAGTGGTTACTGGTGGTAACTCCTGGTTACTGGTGGGAATGGGGAGACTGGAGTGAGCAGAGGAGAGTGACAAGATCCACATGAGCATCTGTTTGACCAAGTCAGGCATTATATTAAAATAGAAGCAAGGAGTGACACTGGTTACCTCCCACCCTGCTGGGCACACGGGGCTGAGCTGCTCCCCATGGATTCAGCACTAGGGAAGTGGCCAGAGTTAGTGTTTTGTTAAAATGTGATCTCAGATAAAAGTGACCTAATTGCTGTTATCACTTATGATGTTTGAAATTCAACACTGACAGCAAAAGTGATACTAATCCTGGCTGAAAGATGGGTTACAAAAGCCTAAAAGAGCTGAATTTCAGAATCAAGTTGATGTCACTGTATATTGATACAGGTTGGAATCTAAGGTTACTGGGTTTTATTTATTTATTAATGACACTTCATCTGAAGGACAGAGTTCCCTCTACTACAATTAGAATGCAATAATCAGGGATTAGTATATTCAGGGATGTTTTAATGAGATAATCTATTTTACAGCTAATTTTTTTTTTCCTTATTTTTGGGGTATGTGTTAATTTAGGTGATTGTAATTTCTTTATGAACTCAAAACTGAGATCTATAAAAGTGATTTCTTAAAAGGCATTATGCCAACAATGTAATGCTATAAAGAAAATCCCTAATAATTCAATCAGAACAACAGCTGCCAGGTAATGAGCAGTTACCAATGGTGCAAAACCTGGAACAGAATGTGTGTAGTACACAGTTTCCTGGAATGTTTAGCACTTGTTCCTATGAAATTAAAGAAAAAACATTAATTTTTGTTTGTTTACTCAGTTTTGGGGATTTTGCTCTACTGGGAACATCTGAAAGTTCTATTGAGTTATTCACCTGAGTACTCCTGTACTTGTGTATCTACTGTTGTTTTCACCTGAGATGTCTTTATTAAGTAATATTAAAGCCATTTTTTTTTTGTTTTCAAACTTCCAGAATTAAACTTGAAGTTGTGGTTCTGAGAAATACACAACATTTATATTGATAAGTTCTTGCTAGGAATCTAAACATATGAAACAACTGTCTTCAAATCAAGTATTATTTACTTCTCTAAGAATGGTAGGAAAGTTGTGTTTTGGGAAGTCATGGACAGGTTGTGGACCAGTCTTGTCCCCTTTGTTTGGCACAAAGGCCAGAGTTAATTAGCAGTGGCAATCAAGCAGAGCCAGGACTCCGTGCAGATGCAAAAGGAACATCAGCAGTTGTGTGGGTGAGAGGAGAGGGTTAACCTGAGACACCACAAGGTGCCAGAGATGCTCCTGAAAGCCCCCGGGGCCGTGTGTCCCACGGTGTGGGAACAGAGCCTGCCGGGGGGGGTGGGAGTCACTGGGGCAGGAGTGGCTCTTGTCAGCAGTGACAGAGGTGACAGAGGTGACACAGAGTGGGAACAGAGCCTGCCGGGGGGGGTGGGAGTGACTGGGGTGCTGGCTCTTGTCAGCAGTGACAGGTGACAGAGGTGACACAGAGCCTGGCTGTGACACAGGGACCTTCCCCCCAGCACAGCACACCCTGCCCCTGCCAGGGGTCTCCTGGGCACAGCCTTTAGTCGTGGGGCTGTTGTTGCAGGGTCTGGCTGCAATGGTTGCTTGGGCAGAAGTATTTGGCCACATGTACCCAAAGTTTGGGCACGTGGGGTGTATTTGGGTTTTTGCTGCTGTGCCTTGTTCCAGTGCAGGGTGAAAGGCAGCCTGGGAGCCTTGGTGACAAGCAGGGCCATCACCCAGGGCACAGGCAGGGGCACAGGGACATCCTGCAGCACCAGGGCCCTGGGGCTGGGCCAGAGCAGGAGGAGGGGGGAGTGCATTGCCCAGCTCACATCGTGTCCTTGTCCTTCTGTGAGAGGGGAAAACAACAGCAGAGCACACCAACAAAACTGAGTAACAGTGTCACCAATTCATAGAGACTGCCCTGACCAGCATACTTTTTCACTTAAAAAGCTGTCCTGGGACATGTCTGCCAGCATTTGGTATGATAGGTGTTTGTGTTTAAATGCACTTGGAAGTGCTGCTGTGACTCAGCAACACAATTTGTCTCTGGCCATAAATGTAACTGTCCAAGATGTTTCTGTCTGCTGTCAGCATTATAGACAGTGTCAGATGGAGTTCAGGTTGTCTGTGTATGTTAAGAATAAACATGCCCTGGGGTTGGAAATGATCTGTTACCAAAGGCCTCTGCACGTGGCTGCAGTTCACTGTGCCCACAGTGGGAGAAACCTGGGGAAAACAGGACAAATGGCACTGGGGTGCTTCCAAATGTTTGTGTCCTCATGGATGGCAGGGGGATCCCTGCCATTAATGTCAGCAGGAGGAGGATATAGAACCCTTAGTGAGGTATAAAGGAAAATTACCCTATAATTAGAGTTAACCTTAAATAAAGAGTCATCAAAAGTCACTTGTTTAACAGAAATGGCCTAAATAAATAAGGGAGAAACAGGTGTCTAGATTCAGACAGGCTCTTAAAACACATCCATGTGACAAAGTTCCATTGACAAAAGGCAGCTACATATCGAGGGCTCAGACCCCCAGATTTGTGATTCCAGTAGAATGTCCTTTGTGTTAAGGGAGCTGTTTGGCAATGTGTGGTTATGAACAGCAATCTTTCCAGCTGTGGCCTTACAGGCACAATTTGAAGAGCTTTCTTAAAGCACATGGGAAGCAGTTAGAGAAATGTCACAGAACTTGACAGCCTGTGTAGCAGAGAGAGAGGAAAAATATGTAAGTGTATTCTTGTACATAGAACACAGCAGCTTCTCTACCAAATAGGGAAGTAATTCTCTGTTTAGTGGTAATACTGAAGGAAGGAAAGGTCTAAAAATGTCTCCAGTCACAAGCTCTTCTTAACTTTCTGGAGTGATCACTGAAGCTGATATCAGACTTACCTGGTCATGAATCTTTTACTGTTCTTAATGGAATGGTAAGTGGTGGAATTGTCTTAGATTTGTAGGCCCAGCAGGCTAATCAGGGTGGAAGTAAGTGTGGTTAACTGAAGGAGCTGCCTGCTATCTCAGAAGTTATCTGAGCTGTCTGTGCCTCTCTTATTTAGCCATTGCTGTTGGTACAATGCTTAAAACCTCCTGCTGACCCACATGGTGTGATGAAAACATAAATCATAATATCAGCATTTTCTGATGGTAATGAGAACTTTTAGCCCTTCAATCAGGCTGCAGTTTCTAATTCTGCAAAATTTCCTTTTTTAATTGCTCACCTGAGATGACGTTGAAATAACGGATGTCAATGTGTTTGAAGGATAATTATTTTCACTCTTAAGGAAAATTCTACAGTATTAGGACCTGATTCATTCATTAGAGCCAATGGAAATATATTTATGGCTAATTTATGCCATTATAGACTATTCATTTAAGTCTTGTGGTTTGCTTTAATTTTGTCTAATATGATGATTTCCCCAACATTGTATTGATATTTCCTTCCTTCTCCATAATGTCTTATAATAAATGTATTATGCATCAGAACCATGACAGCATCAACAGGTAATTTTAAAATTAAGATTTTTCATCTGCAAAGACTGAAACATATTCTTAAATAGCTCAAACAAATGAAGTAGGAGACAGTTGTCTACCAGTTTTTGCAAACTTAGTGTCCAAGAATAGACTTTTCAAGAGTTCCAAATTTTTTTAAAAGAGCACATGGGAGCAACTGTCATGTTGGGTGTATAATGTGTGGGGTGGTTAAAGTCATCTAAATTCTTTTTTTAAAAGCTGTTTGGTTGTGTGTTTATTTGGATCACATATCTAAGCATGTGTAGTTAGAAACTGTCAGCAATGAGTGAATCGGGCTGTTCGGTGTGTTTGTACGGTGACAAAATCGTGGTGACATCAACACACTCTTCCTTCCCCCCCAGAACCTTCACTTAGAGCACAAGCTGAGGAACTTCCATTGATGAGCAACTGTTCAGCGTTTTGCATTCTCTCATTCCTTATTTCTGGCTTGCTCTGTCAGTCTGTCTGTAGAGAAAAGATTCATTTCTTAGCCCTTTTTTTATGGTGCTCTTTATTTTCTTACACTTCCCTCATAAACACGTGTGTGGCCGTTAGTTATTTATCCCGGTGCGGGTGGGACACAGTTGTTCTGCCGTGGGTTCTGCCCAGCAGATGCAGTTCTGGTGGAACAACAGTGCCATCGGGTGGGCACGAGGTGAGCGATTCCTCGGGCAATTTGGAATGTGCTGCTATTTCAGTGATCGAGATTCATCCTGGATCCAGTTCATCTCAAATCGGTGTTTAATTAGTGCTGGGTCCTGCCATCTAATTAGTCTGTGAAACATTATGAAATGCATAAAGAATGACATAACAACCTATGGGACATTAAATACACCTCTTGATGAAATACTATAACCAGGTTTTGCACATGGACATTTTATTAATTCTACTTTTTTCCAACGTGTGCTAGATATTTATGCAAGTATTGAAAATTTAATGGCCCAGAGAGATGTTTTTAATTTATATTTTTATTTGTATTTTTAAGGTCCAAAATTGAGATGAGCAGAGTGGATTCCAGTTCAGTCTCCCAGTGATATAAACCTTCTGCTTAAAACATTGGGGAATGTGGTTTAAGTAGTGTATGCAATACTTTAGATGTTTTCCAGCAATATGAAATCCCTTGCCAACAATCTTTCATGACCTTCCAGGGTGCAACATGTGTAAATAAATAGCAGGTTTGCAATAGGAAAGATTGTTTATGGCACAGGTATCTTGGGCTTTTGTCTTGATTAGAGCTTGAAACTCTGAAAAAGAAATGAAAGAATAAAATGAGAGCACCTTTTGTAATCACACAGTCAAAAAAGTACTTTCTTAATTTGTAGAATTAAAATGGGAAGCTCTGATAATCATTCCTCAAAGGCAGCACGGTGTGTGTTCATAATTGTAGAGACCCAAGGCATTGAAGTGTCCCATTGCACCCTAGTTCAGCAGAGTGAACTCACATCCCAGGCCTGACAAGTGGCCAGAGAGAGCAGGGCCTGGGGCTGGGGCAGAGCACAGACAAACCAACAGGGCTGGGTCTCCACTTATGTACAGGTGGGTTATACAGAGGGTGGCTTGGAGCAGCTCTGAGCCCTCGGCTCCTCAGGGCAGGGCCAGGGCAGGGCCAGTTTTGTAATGGAGCTGCCTGGGGAAGCCTCCAGGGCAGGAATTGTTCTCTGGATAAAGGCAGCTTTCCATCCAGCCCAGTTCTCCAGGAATGCCTCGGGCTCAGCAGCAGCCACAGCCCTGGCACTGCCTGAGCAATCTGGTCAGGGGCAGGGAACACTCAGCACTGCAAGAGTTCAGAGGTTGGTGTTGGTAACAGCTGTAAAATGGCAAGTCTGCTACAATTCTTGAGATTATTTTGGTGGCTAAACTTCCTCTGATTGCAGTGAGAATAAGGGCAAGAAAGTAAGAGGATCCTGGATCCCAACATGTAAAAATCTTTTATGACATCTTGGTTTAATTGGGTTAAAAAGACAAAATTAACTCTGGTTCTGTAGTGGCAGAATTCATCTTCCATCTCTTGTTATCTTCCTTCTTCTCTCCCAGAATGCCAGTTCTTGAGAGTGACAAGAATTTCTCTAACCTTACTTTTAACTTCAAAGTCAGATGACTGTGATCAGGAAGGTAGAATTCATGTGACAGATAGAAAGATGAGAGAAAAATAGCCCTTTGAATTCAATCTAGTAAAGAATCTTGCAATAATAAAAAGCAGCTGTAGCAGAACTGCTATTTTTGTCTTCCCAGTGTGTCAGTTGTCACTCCATGGAACAAGTGTTTTCAGTGCTGTCAGAGGGTTTTCCCATTGGGATCCAGCCTTGCCTTTGTTGTGTGCCTTGCAGCTCCTCTAGCACAGGCTCACACACACACACACCTGTCTCATCCAAGCAGACAGAACCAAAAGGGATATTTCTGATCTTATCACACGTTTTTAGACAATAAACCACGAGCCTGTTGGTAACTCCTTTTACTTTTACTTACTTCAATTCCTCTTCCTCGATAAAGCCACTCCTGTCCTGGTCAAGAATTCCAAAGACTTTGGGAAGTTAGTCTTTGGACTTGGAGTTGAGACCCACTTTGACAAAAAAGGTTTTGTAATCAAATGAATCAGCAGCTGAAATAAACAGGAAGAGATGGAGAAAAGTAGTGAAAGATCTGGAAGAAAAAAAATCAGCTTTTTGGTCAAAAAGCAGCAAACTGTTCTACAGTACAATGAGGGTCATTACAAACCCCAAGCATCAGTCTTTGATTTTCCTCAGTTTATATCAGATTAATGGGACTTTGCCATCAATGATGTCTCAAACCTAGGAAGATAAATAATGACTGTTGTCTTCATCATACAAGAACATACCTTTGTAAATAATTACTTTACTCAAAGATATATTTGCAGAACTTGTGCTTTCGTTGAAATCAGCAGTAGTTTTATCATTATTCTTTGAAAGAAGAGGATTTCTGCCTCAGGACTTCAGCCTTTGGATTTTTTCCTCCTTAAACTTGCTGCAATACACAGGGGCTGAGGGGTGCCTGGAGCTTGGCTGGCAAAGACTAGACCTGCACCTCTTCCATTCCCTTGCCTCCTTCCTGCCTTTTTGATAAGACAGCCTTTTCTGTTCCCAGGACAACGGGACTTGGGGACTTTGACAGATGGACTGAAGAGCCAGGTTTAAACCCTCAGTGTCACCCTGAGAGCTGGGTAGGCCAGCAGCACCTCAGCCTCTGTCAGGGCACCACAGAGAGCCAGGACAAACCAAGGGCCGCAGGTGCCTGAGTTCCCCTGCCCTCCCTGCCCTCCAGGACAGCCAGGGGTCACCAGGGTCACCAGGGGTCACCAGGGACAGTGGCAGCCCCTGGCCCAGCACACATCTGCCCTGTAGGAGCCTCCTGTGTTTCGGGTACATGGCATGGATGTGACTCACTGTTAGTTCTGCTTCCCTTCATGTGCCCGAGGTGCCAACAAACCCAGAGGTCTTTATGGGACTGCCCAGCATTTGGGCATCTTGGGTTGTTTCCATGCAGTTTTTCTGGGAATTATTGTGATGTCTTCTAAAGCTCCAGAGGAAAGTTTGAACTCACCTTGCCACTTAGTTTCCCCCAAGGCAAGAACAGAAAATATTGTCAGGTAAAAGATCCACAGTCCTCTTGACTTAATTCTTTGTCAAATGACAGAGAGAACGACTTACACAGACCTTAGTTAGGTCCTGTTGACCCTTGACACAAGTCCTAGAGCCACGTGAGGGCTCAGATACCCCAGGGATAAGTCCCTGTGGCTGACAAGAGCTGCTGCTGGTATTTATACCCCATGGGAATGTGCAGGTGTTTTAGACAATACATAAGGTTTAGTGCCATACAAGGGAAATCCTTGTACCTGTGTTAGTGAAGTAAATTATCCTCGATGTATGAATGAAGAAAAAAAGAACTGCTTAACGATAGCAACAAATGGGCATCTTCATGGTATACTTGGACTTTTAAAGGCCTGATTCTGATAGGAATTATCCATGAAACATTATTCCTGCCATTGCCCTAATTGTCTTCAAATAATACTAATACTGATAAATTTGTAACAGATGTATCTGACATACAAGTATAATCTCATAGGTAAAACCTTTAAATCAACTCAAAGTATTTTTGATAAGCTGGTCAATTAGTTTCAATTACCCTATATCTGAAATATATGCTTTAAAAGTCTAATGTTGAAGACATTTGCTCAGCATTAATGAATAATTGCATGCTGCACATTTTGAATCATGCTAATCAATGTGTCCATTTAGAGAATGAGGGTTGTCAGTTGTTCAGCAGGACACAGAAGGGTGCATCACTTATGGACAGGAGGGAAACAGAGCAGGGAAATCTGTGACATTTGAGTCTTCCTTGCTGTCCTGAAAAACTTTGGTAAGGACTCAAACTGCAGCTTTTCTCTTGCTGGATATTAAGAGGATTCCCCTCTCAACTATCTCCTGAAATCTGTTGGAACTGAATGGCCTCAAGAATAGCTGAAAGTGGCCAGTGGTGGAAAAAGCCATTGGGAGAACGTTCCACCCCAGCACATACATGAACATGCATGGGCTGCTGTGGATTTAACTAATGCATTGAAAATAAAGCCTGACGTCTGATCAACAGAACAGAGCACTGCTGTCTTGCAAAAGCTACACATGTGAAAATACAGACAAAACCTCACCTTGGACATCTTGGTTTCCCTCAATCACACCTTCAAGAGAAGAATTCTGAGGAGGAGCACTAACTGTGTCCTTGTAAACCCGTGCTGTGTAGGGAATTGAACACCGTGAAAACTACGTTTTCTGGGCTGGACAAGTTACTTATAAGACATTTTATCCTGAGCTGGTGGATATATAAATTAAATAATCCAGTCTTTCCACTTGGGAATCTAGTTTTGCCTTTGTCTCAGATTACTAGGAAATAATTGCGAGTGTGGCCTGGGATCAGAGAGAAGCTGATAATTGTGTTGGAATTACCGGACGTTCAAGAAGTAATTCCTGGGANTATTTTTGATAAGCTGGTCAATTAGTTTCAATTACCCTATATCTGAAATATATGCTTTAAAAGTCTAATGTTGAAGACATTTGCTCAGCATTAATGAATAATTGCATGCTGCACATTTTGAATCATGCTAATCAATGTGTCCATTTAGAGAATGAGGGTTGTCAGTTGTTCAGCAGGACACAGAAGGGTGCATCACTTATGGACAGGAGGGAAACAGAGCAGGGAAATCTGTGACATTTGAGTCTTCCTTGCTGTCCTGAAAAACTTTGGTAAGGACTCAAACTGCAGCTTTTCTCTTGCTGGATATTAAGAGGATTCCCCTCTCAACTATCTCCTGAAATCTGTTGGAACTGAATGGCCTCAAGAAAGTGGCCAGTGGTGGAAAAAGCCATTGGGAGAACGTTCCACCCCAGCACATACATGAACATGCATGGGCTGCTGTGGATTTAACTAATGCATTGAAAATAAAGCCTGACGTCTGATCAACAGAACAGAGCACTGCTGTCTTGCAAAAGTTACACATGTGAAAATACAGACAAAACCTCACCTTGCACATCTTGGTTTCCCTCAATCACACCTTCAAGAGAAGAATTCTTAGGAGGAGCACTAACTATGTCCTTGTAAACCCGTGCTGTGTGGGGAATTGTAGTTTTCTGGGCTGGACAAGTAACTGAACAAGTTACTTTTAAAGACATTTTGTCCTGAGCTGGTGGATATATAAATTAAATAATCCAGTCTTTCCACTTGGGAATCTAGTTTTGCCTTTGTCTCAGATTACTAGGAAATAATTGCGAGTGTGGCCTGGGATCAGAGAGAAGCTGATAATTGTGTTGGAATTACCGGACGTTCAAGAAGTAATTCCTGGGAGCCCACACTGGGGTCGCAAAGCATCGGTCGGTGGAACTTTTTGGGTATTTGTGCGGGGAAGCACAAATTGAGTATTTGTGTGTTTGTGCGCTGGCCCGTAGGTGGCACCAGAGACGGACGAGTCCCCCCGAGATGGACAAGTCCCCCCGAGTCAGACAAGTCCCCCCGAGATGGACAAGTTCCCCTAGGACAGACAAGTCCCTCCGAGATGGACGAGTCCCTCCGAGTCAGACAAGTCCCCCCGGGACAGACAAGTCCCCCCAAGACGGACAAGTCCCCCCGAGATGGACAAGTCCCCCCAAGATGGACAAGTCCCCCCGGGACAGACAAGTCCCCCCGAATCGGACAAGTCCCCCCGGGACAGACAAGTCCCCCCGGGACAGACAAGCCCCCCCGGGCCGGAGCGGTCCCCGAGCGAGCCGTGTGTCCGGGACTGGTGAGGGACTGAGGAACGGACGGGAACAGGAACAAGGGGACGTTCTTCAGCCACGAGGAGAAGGGAAGGACCAGGTATTTAACACAAAAAAAGTCTGGTCTGCCGAATCCCTTGAGAGACAGGAATATAAACAATCTAAACTGAAAACTTTGAAATAATTCCAGAGGACTTTCCATTCATGTTGATTAAGAAGAACAGGTTATTTTGTCTGTCTGACAAAAACAGGTTTTACTGTGTTTAGTTTTATGCTGGCTAAATATTAGTCTCTGCTATGGAAATCACTGCAAATATAAGATCAGTTTGTTCTGTAAGCCTGAGTTAGAGCAGAAAGTTGGAATGTAGGAAATACAGCTGAGTAATTCCTGGTTGTGGTGGAACTGGTGTGATTCCCACTGAGTCAAGTATTTGTGTGTCCCCTTTGAATTTAGGGTCGATAATACCTTTGTAACTGCAGGGAAGGCATTGTCTAGGGGTACCTTCTTTTCATATGGCAACTGATGTGGTGATCTGATTTTCTTTTCTGCAGCTTGATACACAAACCCTTTGATTTTCTTGTTTTTGTGTGTGTAGGACATGCTGACAAACAAATCCAGATGGAGCAGCCAGATCCCAGTGGCTGTGTGCTCTACAGGCCTTTGGTGCAGTAAGTGCACCACAAAGCCCACACCAATGTAATTATATCTTTCTGTGCTTGCAAGCAAAAATAATGTGGAAATTAAGGTTCATAAAATGTGAACACTTTAGTTCATATTCCATTATTCCACTTATTAAAATGTTTTAAAATATATGAAAAATTAAACACGAAAACGTTGGGTGCGTGTCTGTTCAGAGATTTAATCAAGATGTATCTATTTCAGTAACCAATTCCAGGAAATTAATCCAGCCTTGGCCCCTCAGCCCACACTGTTTGTGTGAAGAGCTCCAGGCACCTCTGCTGGTGCTGCATCAAAGGTTTTCCACAGGGGTGGCTGCTAACTCCCAGAGCAACGTTACCAGTCTGGGTGTGCACTGAGTGTTCTCACATCCCCGTGCCCTTTCTGTGCTCTCTCACTTGTTAGAAGATGACTGTGAGACTTTGAAATGGAATCTGAAGTCTACAAGTGGCTCTGGGTTGGGATTTCCAAAGGAACATGAAATCAGGAGGCAGCCAGCTTCCCTAAATACCATGCAAGGTTCTGCTCCTTCTTCAGGACAACCCAAAATCTTGCTGTAAGACAGATGGTGGATTCAGGGGGTAAAGCACTGGGGTGGGTTTGGCATATTGACCCTGGCTCTCTCTGTCCTTTTGCTAAGAGTTTGTGTAGGACAATCCATTTCTTTGTGTTCTGTTCCCCCTTAAAGAGATCTCAGGATGTCTTTATTTATAAGAGTATAGAATTAGAGATTAAACTGCTCCTACGGGGGGATCAGGGGACTGAGGTGTCTGAGAACTCAAAGTCTTTGGGCTTAGTGGAACTCAGATCTGCCACTCATAGTTTGGGGCTCTTGAATTGCCTGAAGTAAAGGTGGAACACATAAACAACATTTCTTTGATCCTGGGAATTGTGAAGCAGTTTTATACTGAGCAGGATGTCTGACCCTAAACATGAGAACAAGTGACCAGTGTGAAAATACAGGGGGTTCTTGGATCCTTTCTGATTTGATGTAGCATTAGCATTTTATAACACAATTTAGGTTTTTAACTGTGTCCTCAGCAGTGTTTTATTTTTGTGAGTCATTCATAAAAGCTTGATGCAGAGGAATTAATCTTTACTTATCAGACTGCCCAGAGAGGTTATAGAACCTCCATCCTTGAAGATACTCAAACTCAGCTTAGAGCAATCTGCCCTGTGTTGGCTTGAGACCAGAGACCTCCACAGAGTTTTCCAGCAGGAATTAGTCTCTGATTCTGTACCTCAGTTGTGGGAACATTGTGGTACCATCAGGTGTCCCTTGGCTACTTCAGATGACTTTCATAAACATCCTGCAACTGAAGTTTTTCTCTAGCACAGTGACATTGGCAAGTTCAGAGAGCACTCCATGCTATTCCCTAGGAAAACTGAAGGCTGCTACTGGCTGGAATTAAACTCATTGAAATTAACCTTCCCAGAAAACTTACATTTTTTGAATTTTTTCCTTTAGTTGAAAACTGCTGTCTTATACCTTGCTTAACATGTGGATCTGAGATGTGGGTCCTGTTGCCAACAGGATCCTTAGTGGAGAGAGGTGGTGTTTGTGCTCACCAGTCTCTGGGCTTTTTTAGAATTTGGGGACTTTTGGGGGTTTTATTGTAATTCCTTCTGATGAAATGACTGGATGGTTTTAATAAGATTTAAAACACATCTCCTTGCCACCAGTTACTGTTTCAGAAGAGATTTTGTCCTGAGCATAAGTGAAGGTGCAGCAGAGCCAAGGGCTGCTGGTTCCTGGGAGAGCTCATCCCCTGTGGCAGCAGAAGGCAGGATGTGCAGTTGTTGAGCACCTCTGAAATCCAGCCTTGTGCTCCTGGCATCCCCCAGACCCTCTGGAGCTCTGTCACTTGTGGGGCTCTGTGTGCCATGTGCTGGGAGCCAGGGATCTGCACTGTCAAGAGCTGCTGGATATTTTCCATGTGGATATTGCTGCACATCTGGAGTGCTCGGGGTCTTTTAGTTCAGCAGGGACATTAATAATGTAAAGGGAACCAACAAAGTCTCATCATTATGCAAAATATTGCAGTGCTGCAATTAACTGCAGCTATAATTTAAGCCCGGATTTAACATCAAAGGCAGTGGGGACAGAATTAGGATTTATATTCATTAGGATTCTGCCAAGACTTCAGTGTCTCATTGCTAGAATTCCTCTTTTGCATGAACCATCCCCAGTCTGTCACCCAGCTCTCTTCCATGCCTGGCCAGGAGGGAGCTGCACTTGCCTCACAGAATCATGGAAATGCCAGCACTGGGTGTTACAGGAAAGTTCCAGAAGGCTTTGTTTCTGCTCCTCTTCAAAACAGCTCCCAAGTTCTAATTCAGGTTCAGTGGGGAGCATTGAGGTGAGAGTCAGGCTGTGGGCTGGACCCCAGTGTGGTCCTTGGGGAAGGAGACTGGAATTTGGGGGGACACTTGCAGCACAGTGAGGCAGAAGTGCCCCCCAGCCCCTGAGTGTGCAGAGCTCTGGGTTTAACCACCAACCTCAGTTACTTTGGCCATTGAGGAAGGCAGTGCTATAACCAGCTCTAAATCCTGTAAGACACTTGTCAAAGGGAAGACTTGTTCTTAGTACTTCTGAGACTGAAGAAAATTGCCAATATTATGGAATATATAGATGATTACTCATGTAATAAATGAAAGACTTGAGTAATGGCCATTATTTAGCAATGTAAGAGCTTTAAGGTAATTAAGCAGCAAGACTGGCTGTTGATTCATTTGTAGGAAACACAGAAATTCACAGATGTGGCAAAGTATTATTGTTTTGTACATATTAAGAGACAATAAGCAACAGTCATGATTCATGGAAACCCTGCAGGGCTGTGGCCCAGGTTGTCAGGGCACTGGGACTTGTGACAGTGTCAGAGAGGGATTAGACCCTTCTCCTCTATCTCACAGCTGCCTTAGATTTCATGAAAGATAAATCTTCTTAAGGGAGAGTTACATTTTAGGCCATAAACACTTTCTGATGGTACGTGCTGTAACCTAGTACTTCATTTTGTAAAATTACCCACAAACTTATTCTAGGCTTGAGGGATGTGTCAACTCCTCTTCAATTATTTTCTCATATTCTCAGTGTTGGGACTTAATATGAATTGCTTTTAGCTATCTTGTTAGCAGTGCTTCTCCTCACAGATCAGAGAATTAAGCAAAAATAAACCTCAATGAAATCAGTACAATTAAGCCTTAGAAGATCTCACATTGTTTAAGGTGATTCAAATTGCTTCTAGTGAGTCAACTTGCTCAAGTAGGAGGATGGAGAACCTAAACCAAATTTAAAAAAGCAGCTTTTTCCCCAATGTTCTTTTTGTTTGGTTGGTTTTTTAATTTTTTCTCCCCTCTTCCAGCTACAGTTTCAACATTATCAGTGGTTGAAAATCACAAAGTGCCTTCTTTACAATGGAAATGTAGCAATAGCACAGGACCAAACCATTTCTCAGGATTGTGGTGTGTGAATTTCTTGTGTGGGGAACTGTTAATGCCTGAAACAATATAAAAAGGTACAAACACGTGCTGAGAGCCAAGTGCTTGTTGGACGAGGTAATTGGAAGAGTCAGTCCAAGGTGGCCTTTGGTCTGATGCTGTTTATGCCTTCACCAGAGACTGGAATTCTGTCAAGGAAGAAAATGAGAAGGCAAGGAATAAAAGTAGATGACAGCGTTTTTTGACATCTTTAAAAAGAGAGATAAAAATGACTTAAGCTCCCAACCATGGAGGGCTCCCAGAGTTATTATAACACTGCACAAGCTACTGCTGAGCTGAGATTCTGGGGGCGTAACAGATTTTTCACTCCTTAAAAAGAGTAAGTGCAGAGAGGAGGAGTGTGTCTGTAAATTCATATTTGGGGGAAATCCTGAGTTAAAGGTAAACTAGCTTTACCCCATTAGAAACTCTGATTATAGCCAAGGAAGCAGAGCCTGAAGCTCCAAGTGAGAGGGTTGGGTTTTGTTGTTTTGTTGTTCCAAAGAAAAAATGTCAGCAGTGTTGTAATTTCAGAAGAGGAGATTGAGTGGTTAAGGGCTAAGATCTGCACAGTATAATGCCCTATTTGGGGCTCATACACAGAAGCTGCAAAAGCTGCTGCTAAAGCAAATTCCTCCAACAGTGGCTCCCTCTCTCCTCCCCAGCCCTGGCTAAGATTAGCACGTGTGT
The DNA here is from genome assembly GCA_013390005.1 of Calyptomena viridis. Classification (NCBI taxonomy): domain Eukaryota; kingdom Metazoa; phylum Chordata; class Aves; order Passeriformes; family Eurylaimidae; genus Calyptomena; species Calyptomena viridis. The sequence continues at coordinate 165,421 of WEIV01015756.1, forward strand.
CTGGGACAGTTATTGCCACCTGTCCCAGTTCAGCTGAGACAGCCCTGTCTGCACTGACTTCATCTCTAATATATGATGCATAATGTCCTATTTTCCTGTGCTGCAACTGCTAAAAGAAATATCCTGGCTAGTTCACACCCTGCCTGTGAGGTTTTCTTCAGGAATTTCGTTGAGTTTCTCAGAGGACTCCCTGGTGAAATATGCACTTGCCAGATGGTTCTCCAGCACAAAATCTGTGCTGCATTGCAGCAGTTGCAGCCTTGAGAAACAATACCAGTCTTGTTCACATTACTGGATTAACCACCCAGAAATACTGACCCGTGTTTGATAGTGGCAGGTGAAGAAAGAAGTTTATGTAGGTGGAAGTGTGTTTAAAAATGGAAGCGTCATATATTGCCAGAAGTGCAGAACATCCAGTGCCAAAATGGAAATTCAGAGAAGTTTGGGTGTTGAGGATGTTTTCAGAGTCTGGCACACAGCAGGATTAACCCCAAAACTGTTATTATTGGTTGGAAAGACCAGGCTCTACATTGGGCCTAAATATTCTGCTGCTGCAACAGAGACTAAATGAGAATAGAGCTGTGAAAATAGAAAGAATTTGCTCATTTAAAAACGGTGGCAGAAAGTGTCAGGCCAAAGCCCTCAGATATATTCTTCATGCCAAAGCCCTCAGATATATTCTTCATGCCAAAGCCCTCAGATATATTCTTCATGCCAAAGCCCTCAGATATATTCTTCATGCCAAAGCCCTCAGATATATTCTTCATGCCAAAGCCCTCAGATATATTCTTCATGCCAAAGCCCTCAGATATATTCTTCATGCCAAAGCCCTCAGATATATTCTTCATGCCAAAGCCCTCAGATATATTCTTCATGCCAAAGCCCTCAGATATATTCTTCATGCCAAAGCCCTCAGATATATTCTTCATGCCAAAGCCCTCAGATATATTCTTCATGCCAAAGCCCTCAGATATATTCTTCATGCCAAAGCCCTCAGATATATTCTTCATGCCAAAGCCCTCAGATATATTCTTCATGCCAAAGCCCTCAGATATATTCTTCATGCCAAAGCCCTCAGATATATTCTTCATGCCAAAGCCCTCAGATATATTCTTCATGCCAAAGCCCTCAGATATATTCTTCATGCCAAAGCCCTCAGATATATTCTTCATGCCAAAGCCCTCAGATATATTCTTCATGCCTGCATTTGAAACCACAGATGTTCCAGTTTCCACAGGTCTTACCTTCCACTCCAATCTTGCCGTCGCCGTCAGTGTCCCCTGCAGCCAGGAAAGCCTTGGTCTCTGCAGAGGTCAGGGCTCTGGCACTCGAGGAGAAATTCTTCAGGAACAGCCTGGAACAGAGCACAGTCCTGCAGCTTTGTTCTCTGGGATGTCTCACAGGGTAATGCCTGCTCTTATTATCTGAGCAAATCCCCACAGAGTCAGGCAAAGACAAGCAATTGTGTTTTATTTTGAAATAACAAAAAGTTTCTTCTAGGACACCAAGCAAGTCAAAGGTTTACATTGTCTAAAGAAACAGAGGAGCTGAACAGGACTTACTGCAACTCCTCTTCTTCAATGAAACCACTCTTGTCCTGGTCAAGGATCCCAAAAACTTTCTTTATCTGGTCAGGAGTTTTGGTGGATAAACCAACCATGGAGAAGAAAGACTTGTAGTTGAAGGAATCATCAGCTGGAAGAAACAGAAGTTGTTAAATATTTTCCCTTGGAGTTGCTACTACTGTGTGTATTCCTTGTGAATATGTTATGTCTTTTCTTAAGCATCAGCCTGCTCCTCTTTCTCTTGTTCCCTGGTGTAGCAAAAGAGCAGATACAGTGGATAATTTCCCTTTTTAATCCCCCTCTGGTCATGTCTCCTTTCAGCCAGTTTGAAGTTTTCCTCTACAATGCACATTCTGCTAAGTCAGGATTTATGCAATGTGTCACATGCAATTAATAATAAATATTTAGAGGGTGCTACTGTGCCCTACAAAGCAACTCCTATAATTCTTACTGCATTTTCTCTGAGTCCTTGCTTAGGTGAAGAATTGGATAGAACAGTAAGTAATTCACAGACAAACCAGATCTTTGGGTATTTGGACAATTGGTTTGATCTTACCAGAGCTCTAAAGAACCAGGACTGTCGTTGCTTCACAAATGACACTTGGATTCTGCAAGATGAGGCTTTAAATTTTGAAGGGAAATTTAAGTCTTGAATAGGTTTGAACATTGTCAGCTTAGAGTTAAACCAGCCCTTGCTGAAACTGTGGCCCCTTAATTGCTGCTCCCCACTTGTGAGACGTGGTGAGTTTGAGGGGCTGTGATGTGGCTTGGGCAGAGATCTCACAGGGAAGGAATCTGAGGGGGAAATGATAGGCATGTCATCTTCAGACATAAAAATGACATGCATCTTCTGTCTGCACAGCACCCATTCCTTACCCTGGCAGCTGGAGAGAGCAGATTCAATATCTTTAGCAGAAAGGATGTCAGTGATGGCCATTGTTGCACTGTAAAATAAATTAAATGGGAGCTACTTAGTCATTCAAAGGACTTCTCTGCTCCTTGCTGACTCGGTGACAGGGTGTGATGGGGAGACCTTGTTCTGTGCTGGGACATGTGGGCAGGTGCTGAGCAGGGCCTTCCCTGGGAGTGGGCACTGAGGGGCAGTTGTGGAAGCAGGAATTCTGCTGTGCTGGGAGAGCAAACCAGAGGGGTCTGGCAGCACTGAGCTTCGGGACCTGCGGGGGTTTTCCTGGAGGGGGTTGTTACTCCAGTAAAAGCAGCACACAGGAAACAGAAGGCTCAGTATGGCCCCTGCAACTCTATCTGGAATGTCATTGGAATTTAAAAAGTCTGGTGGTATTATCAATAGATGGAGAGATCTTTACAAAGAATGAAAATATTAGGGTAGAATTAGAAATAGTAATGTTACTCATTTCAAGGTAATGTAAATTTGGAGAGTAAGTTCCTCCTCTGTGCATTTGGAACAAGGAATGTGGCTTGCTGGGCTGCTGCTCCACTAAAACACTACATCTCATGAGAGCTTTCTACCAAGTCTCTCAGAATGTTGTGATAATAAACCAGATTTTTATCCAGATTTTGGCATTTCAGTATATTGCTGTGTTTAGAACAGAAATATGGAGACACAATATTCATTCTTAGGAGAGTGGAGGAGCTGTTTTGTTCTGATACAGCAGCATTTCATTTGAGAAGAGATCCCCTGTCCCCCTCAGCCACCAGCAGCTGCAAGAGTTTCCCAACATGATGTTTATCACTTAACAAAATGCCATAATGCCTGAATTGCTAATATGTTTTCTCAGTGTGAACATAACATTGATGCATTTACAGTTTGGGAAACTGCACCCACCAGTGCAGGCTGGTTACAATTTAAAACTTGAAACAATACAGTTAATTCATGTTAATGAAAGAGAGGGAACCGAGGCATAGAATAGTTGTTCTTGAAAGCCACCAAAGAATAGAAATATTGTTTCATTAATCCTTAATTGGTCTTCAACAACATCATTCTTCCTGTCCAAGCACAGAAAGCAGCATTCATGAGAAGGAATCCACTCCTGGTCCCCATTTAAAGTCTGTACATTGGATTGAGATCTATACCCAGGTTTAAACTTTACCTAAAATAGGAAATAGCTGCCTCTGTACCTGCTGGTTTGCAGCAGAGGAAAAAGTCAATCATTTCAGTTCCTTTCTGAGTATCTCAGGAGGAGTAAGAAAGCAATGGCACAAATTCCCACTGGTGGCAGTGGGTGCTTCTCCACCTCAGGCAGCTGAGTTACTTTTGTTTTGCTGGCAATTATTTTGTCCCAGTGGCTTCTTGTCCAAAACACTTCCCCCTCTCAGCACTAGGCAAGGTATTGTGGAGCTCAGCCATTCACCTAATTCTCACTCACTCCAGATTAAAGACAGAGAATAGTTGAGGGAAACCCTAAAAACGGCAGCATTTTTGACAGGGGCCCTCGTTGCAGCCTCGTTCCATCCTGGGAACCCAGCACTGACTGTCCTGAGTTAACTTGGAAACACAGCACATGCTGGGAGCTAAGAACAGGTATTGCAGTGGCACAGGCACTTCCAGCCAGGAAACATGGTGCTGCTGTGTCTGTTCCTGCAAGCAGAGGACTGATCACCTTACCTTTGGGGTCTTCTGGCAGGCAGGGAGGGTGGAGGGAGGCTCCTGCTCTGGGTGTGCAGCACAGCTCAGCCTGGCCATATATACTGCAGGTTGTGCTGCATGTGCAGGGCTGGGTGGCACTGGGACTGGTGTCAAATGAACCTGCCTCTCTAATCAGCTGGCACTATTTTTGTCTCGACAGAATACATATGATATTTGCAAACGAAACAAGATAAGTGGCCAGATAGGCAAAAAGAAGAGTCATGTTAAATTTCTTCTGATTTCAGCAGAAAACACCAACTTCTCTGCATGATGTAGGGCAAGGAAACCCCCCAGTACCTGATACTTTGATCTCAGGAGTCAGATGCAATGAAGCACTTCTGAAGAGATGTCTTTAATGAATGTTTAGATGTGATAACTTGTTACCTTATCTGTAGACACTACCTGTGATAGAATTTCATCGTTAGAGCACTAAACAAACAAACAAAAATTTGAAGTATCCTGTTCAAGTATTGTTTGTGTAGCAAACCATTTAGGGGCAATAATAGCCCTGTTGTCTCCCAGAATGTTTGATCCGTTGTTGTTTTGAAAAAAATACCACCCAGTCAATCTGTTGCTACAGGAGGTAAAATAATATTATGTCAATCCATGGGAACAGTTGGTTGGGGGAGGGCGTTTCATCTGCTGTTTCCAGAGAAAATCTTACAGTTCTGCAAGGTTCTGACGAGGTGTTCAGTGGAGGGTGTGGGGCAGAAGGGTTGTGATCTGTCCAGACACAGTCCCTGAGCCCTGCAGGAAAGGTCTTTGCTCTCAGCATAGACAGAAACATCACTGCACAGTATGTGGAGAATGTCTTGGCGATTTTTTAGCCTGCCTGCAGGCTCTTGTAGACAAGTGATTATTTTTTCCCTTGTCTGGCCAGTGCTGTTTCCACGTGTTCCTTCCTGTGTGTTACCCATTTCATGGCAATCATTTGCTCCTCTCAGTCCCCTTTGTGAGGGTTGGGTGAGCCTGGATCTCCTGGGGCTGCAGGCAGCACAGCAGGGAAGGACAAGGGCTNAGACAAGTGATTATTTTTTCCCTTGTCTGTTTCCACGTGTTCCTTCCTGTGAGTTACTCATTTCATGGCAATCATTTGCTCCTCTCAGTCCCCTTTGTGAGTGTTGGGTGAGCCTGGATCTCCTGGGGCTGCAGGCAGCACAGCAGGGAAGGACAAGGGCTGTGGGTGACAGCACAGGGACTCAGGGCTGTGGGTGACAGCACAAGGGGTCGTTCTGGGAAGGACTCAGGGCTGTGGGTGACAGCACACAGTCGTTCTGGGAGGGACAAGTGCTGTGGGTGACAGCACAGGGACTCAGGGCTGTGGGTGACAGCACACAGTCGTTCTGGGAAGGACCCAGGGCTGTGGGTGACAGCACAGGGACCCAGGGCTGTGGGTGACAGCACAGGGACTCAGGGCTGTGGGTGACAGCACACAGTCGTTCTGGGAAGGACAAGTGCTGTAGGTGACAGCACAGGGACTNGTCATTCTGGGAGGGACTCAGGGCTGTGGGTGACAGCACACAGTCGTTCTGGGAAGGACAAGTGCTGTAGGTGACAGCACAGGGACTCAGGGCTGTAGGTGACAGCACACAGTCGTTCTGGTCAGGACCCAGGGCTGGCCAGGCCTGGCACTGCATTGCCATCCCTGCCCGAGGTGGTGGCACAGCCAGAGGGGACAGTGCACATGCTGGCTCAGTGCCAGGGAGTTTCAGGGCATCTTTTCCACAGCACTTCCCTCTAGGAAGGCAGACAGACCCAGCCATTCACTGAACCATTAATAAATCTTAGTGTCAGACAGAAAGTGGCAAATGGGGGGTACCTGCAAGACCTCAGTGCCTCCCACACTGACAGCAGCTGCTCCAAACCAACCAAAGACTGTGGCAAAAGTCTGTGTGTGGAGGAGCTGTTATTTCATTTGCAGCTTAGAAACATNAGGTGACAGCACAGGGACTCAGGGCTGTAGGTGACAGCACACAGTCGTTCTGGTCAGGACCCAGGGCTGGCCAGGCCTGGCACTGCATTGCCATCCCTGCCCGAGGTGGTGGCACAGGCAGAGGGGACAGTGCACATGCTGGCTCAGTGCCAGGGAGTTTCAGGGCATCTTTTCCACAGCACTTCCCTCTAGGAAGGCAGACAGACCCAGCCATTCACTGAACCATTAATAAATCTTAGTGTCAGACAGAAAGTGGCAAGTGGGGGGTACCTGCAAGACCTCAGTGCCTCCCACACTGACAGCAGCTGCTCCAAACCAACCAAAGACTGTGGCAAAAGTCTGTGTGTGGAGGAGCTGTTATTTCATTTGCAGCTTAGAAACATAAGAAGAATTATTGCTATGAGGTTGTTTTTCCTTTTACAAGTGATGTATATCTGTCCTCCATGAAAAGGTTTGAGACACAGATAATTCTTATGCAGGGGAGAACCACTGGTTAAGAATGGCTGTGGGAGATTTCAGCTTTCCCCATTTTCTGAACGGATTCTTGACCAGCTGACGCTGAAAAATTTCAGGAAGAATTTGATGGATAGATATTTAATACCAGCTCTTGTTGTCACTGGTGACATCTGGTAGGAGGGATACAAATGTCACTTTCCCCCCTCAAACTCTTCTAAGAAATGGCTTTTATTTTAAATGGGAAAAACCTCTCCCTTTTACACACACCACCCTTTTCTCCCCCTCCAAGTCAGGAAATTGTCTACATAGTGCCAACAACTGATGTGCAGGGCATCCAGCAGAAAAACTGATGGCATGATATGACCTAATGAAGCTAAGTTAAGGGGAAGGCCAAATTCTGCTGAAACTCTTGGACTGCAGGAGTCTACAAGGGAATTTGGTCTCTGGTGTCTGTTTCAGAGAAAGCATTTGATTTTAGATGCAATGGCTTCTCAATTTGCCCAGAGCTAATTCCACATATGTTAACCCCTCGCCCCCACTCTTCCCTTTAAAAATAGCAGTGATTGCTGTTATTTCCCTTAATGCCTGTGGACTGTTGCCATTAGTTTGAACTTTAGGATGTGAAGCACAGAGGGATGGAGTCTTTAAAAGTGTGCTTTGTTTTCTGAGAGGCTTCAGCAGGGTGATTCCTTTTGTGCCCTGAGGTTTGGAGGACAAAGCATGTATGTGAGATGATTTATGGCTCTGCTCTGTTGAGCTGTGTTCAGACTCCAGCAAATTTTGGAGTCACTTTTGCAGTGAGATTGGAGGCACCAGAGATCCAGAACATGTGCACTGATGAAAGGCACAGGGATCATGTAACTATTTACAACCACCCTCCAACAACCATTCTCTTTTCAAGCCCTACATTAGACATTGCAAAAACATCTGTCTGGTCACTTTTACTTTCTTCAATCAAATACTGTTAGTAACTTTCCAGCTGCCATCCAGCTTGGCAGGAACTGGGAAAATATGAAAATGTAAGGAGAAAAGATCCCCTTCAGACTGTCAGGTTACCACTAAAAGCAGTTTTAAACCCTGGGACTTGGGCATTTCCCTCTGTTCAAGGCTCGTTGCCTTCTGGGGACATGGAGTTGTTTTATTCTTCCCATTTTTAATCTTAATTCTTCTACCACCTGAAGTTACCTCCCCAGGTTGAAAAGCTGTATTTTAGGTCACCATAAGTTGTGGGATTGGTCTGTGATGTGTTCTTGTCATTCTTCATGGAGTGTGATGTGAGTCCTGTGTGCAGTGGAGGGACAGAAGTCCAGCAGTTGTGAGTGCCTGCTTTAATTGAAAGAAGTGGGACCTTGGATGTGCTGGAGCTCATTTTGAGATGACTGAGATGAATGGTCCTGATAGGGATGTCCCCAGTCAGCAACCACCTTCCATACTGTGCTCGACCTGTTGTTAAATGGCATGGGACTAGTGAAGTGGAGTATTCCTTCAGCTTGTCATTTCCTTTGGGAATATGTGAGATGAAAGAATTTGTATGAATGTAATGGAGTGTAATTGTATGAATGCCTCATGCTCCAGTCATTTGAGGAATGTAACTCCTGGAAGTGATCTGGAAATATTTGTCACTAGTTCTACAATTATATTACTTAATCTACTATCTGCAGACCCCTTGTAACTGCCCCCCAGTAAAATGCTGACAAAAGAAAAATGCTGAAACAGTTCCTATGGGGGCAGAAGGCTGTAAATGGGAAATACACCAAATAACAGCTGGTTTATCTTTGAAAATTGAAAGAATCACAAAATTTAAGTCATTTATTTTTCACCAGTTACCATTGTAGTGTCACCTGGGTACAATCTCTGATTTTCAGAGGCTCTAAAAATGTACAAGGTACTTTTTTGGCTTCAAGGGCCCTTTGAAGTGCTAATGCACAAAACTTCATGTCATATTTTTCTTACATGTGCAAAGCATAAGTTTTTAAGCCAACTGAATCAGACAATTGGATTTCTGGTTCTGCACATGAGAAATTTGCAAGAGGGAGTTTCGACCCTGATTCCAAAATTGGCAAGGAATCTGGTCTGGATGCAAATTCTATGTGATTTCTCAAGCTGTAGCTTGAAACCCTTGGTCCTGAATTCAGCCTTTCCAGTTCACCTCCATTTCTGTTTGTTTCTGAAAATGTCCATTCATTGTTGCAGAGAGAAAAAGAGTTTTTTTTCTTGAAGAAAGACATTCTTGTCGAATGATTTCTGAAATGACAGATTCCTGGGTCTGTTAAATCTGACACAATCATTCATAAACAGACAAGATACTTGACCCTCCAGATGACTCTGTCCATAGGTTTAAAATGACTTGCAGCAGGTATCAGAAAGCCTATAGAACCAATAATTTTCCTGCTTTAATTCTGAAGCCAAAAGCTTACTATTTTTGAAAGTATCCTAATAAAAGTGTCAATAATGGGGTGTGTGTAGGATAATCATGGGTTTTGAGTAGAAAATACAACTACTTCTGTCAAGGCAACCTTCTCTAGGTGAGTTGGAAGCAAAAATATATGTGAGAACAGAACTTCACTATTTGATCTCCTATATTCTGTGTTCTTCAAGTCCCTCAAGGGGATCCTCGTTACAGGAATTGTAACTTTAGTCTGTGTGTTTACCCTGTGGAGCCCAATGCAGTCCTGCTCCAGGGCTGTGGGTTATAAGCACTATAAATAATCATCAGTTGCAGCAGCCTTTCAAATATAGCAGTGTTTGAAATGAACTCAGATGTTTTTCAGCCTTGTCTGTGTGTTCTACAGTCCTTACACTGTGTAAACAGCAGGTCCCACCAGAAACAGAAACAACTCCTTCAGTTCTGTAACTGAGGAGCATGAAGCAGGAATTGGGTCATTATCCACATGCTGATCTAGTGCTGATATTGTTGAATAAAGCAGGGCCCTCAGTTCTTCTGGCAGAGCAGCTTTTCAAGGGGATGTATGTATTTCAAGGATGTATAGGTTTCAAAGAAACCCAAATGCTGACGGGTACAAAATTGACTCAGAGATGTTTTTCCTGGGCACAAAGCTGTACCCAGCCTGGGTTACAGGTGTCCAGTGAGGGGTGACTTCATTCCCTGCTGCTGCACTTGCTGAGATCAGGAATGTTGGGAAGTTGTCCCAGCTCCAGCCTGGGGCTTCTTGTCTCTGGAGTGTGGGGTGTGCTGGGGCTGAGGGTGTGGAGTTCATGGCCCCAGGGCAGGCACAGCCTCGGGAGCTCCAGAACATTCCCTGGTCCCTCTCAGGCCTTGCCAACAACACTGCACTCATTAGAGCTGAGTGGATGTGGGAATGGTACTGGGGACATGAGGCATTGCAGGGGGGAGCATTAAGTCTTTACAAACAGCATCTTTACAGCATTTTTACAAACAGAGTGGCTCAGGGCTAAGCCTGGTTTAATCAAAGGGTGCATCACTGAAGTGGTTCCACTGTTCCAGTGTCTGAGGGCTCAGTGGGATGACCAGACAGAAGCAGGCATTGTCCTTCCTGCACTCCAGGGTGACAGCAGTGTCCCCAGAGCCCAGTGGTGTCATAGCAAGGACAGCTCAGACAGAGAGAATGTGAGTTCTTGTTTGTCATTTATGGACAAACCACATTATATTCACTATGGATTTTATTAGCAAATCACTGCAGTCAGGTGTAAAGTAAATTACTTCAAATCTGTTGCTCTGAATGAAAAATTAAATTTCTTGCATTCTGGTCAGAAATTCACTTAACAGTCTTTCCTTGAATTGTACTGGCCTCCATCTGAGCTGAATCATAGCACTAACTGTGCTTTGCTAGAAAGGACCCATTTAAAAAGGAATGTCACTAAAGTGGAAAGTGCAGGAAGGGGAGGCTGGATGAGTCTCTGGGCAGGAGGCCTGTCTCCTGGGACCAGGAATGGCAGCTGGCTGTGCCTGGTGTGCTGTTGGAGCAGGAAAGGCCCTTGCACTGTTGAGACACTGAGGGGGAGCTCCTGCTCCCACAAGAGGAGGGACGTGGGGAGATGCTCGACTGCACCTCTGGTTCTCCCAGACAGCTCAGGGAGCAGCTCTGTAGTGAGAGACAACAACTGGTTGAACCAAACTCTTAAGATTCTGGGATCAATCTCACAATTTTGGAAGGATTTGACTTACTATTTTTTTACATTTGGATATACTGTATAGCAACCTCCAGATCTGAAAATCCAGCCAGTGAGGGCAGAAGGGGTTCTGCTGATTCCTGACTTCTCCCTGTTGTCCCTTTCTGAGTAGAGGTGGAGGAAAGCAGGTGTTCAGCAGAGTAAATGCTTCGTGCTTTGCTGAATTTGAAAAGTAAGACCATTTTGCAAATGTATTGTGTGTCCTGCACAAGGCTGAGCTGGGCTGTACAAGATACAGTTCCAGGCAAGATTTGGCTTGTACAATTTTTTCTGGAAAGTCAATTAGTTCTGTGGATAATGTGATGTTACCAAAATTTGAGTATCAAATGAAATGTGAAGCCTTTACATAGAAGTGCTCCAAAGCTGTCATCTCAGAATACCATGGCAAGGTAATTTCAGAATACCAACTCCCAGCTCTTTCCTGAAAGTTGCAGCTATATAAAACCTTACTGAACAGAGATGTTGAAAAATGCATGTTAATCAGTGCAGCTCTTCCCCATCACCTAACCTGGTAATTGATGGTGCCATCAACAGCAGAGACAGACATTTAAATTATGAATGCTTCTGGTTATGAATGATGGATTTCTTTTCTGGCATAGGAATTAAAATGTGTGCATTATTAGAACTAGTTGAAGGATCCGAGTCATGCTGTGGAGAAAAGTCCAAAGTTAGACATGGTTTAACATTGCTGACTATTGGGGGAACAAGAATATTTTTCTATGAAGTATGTAGGTATTACAAAACAGATGGAGAACCATCCATTGACTAATGCTGGGAAGTTGTTCTAAGCCTTGTTGAAGGTGGTTTGTGAGGCCCCCACGTTGCAGGTAAATGGCTCTGGTGGCAGAGCCTGGCTGGTGCTGCAAGCTCAGCCTGCTCCTTGTCCCTGGGGTCCATGTGGAGGGAGCCAGGGGGTTCCTGGGCAGTGACCCTGCACAGGGCTGACCTGGGGGGCATTGCCTGTCTGTCATCACCTTTATTGCAGAACACATTTCTGTCAGACCCTGAGTGTACCAACAGCTCAGAGTTATTAACAGAACAAAATAAAACAACTTGGCTTCTGCTGACGTGGCCAGCAGGTCATCTTCCCAAAGGAGGCTTTCCTTTGCCTCAGTGGAATTGGGTTTCACCCAGTTTGAAAACCACAAGTATGAAAAACATGATCTGATAATCAGGCATCACTTTCACTGTCTCTTGCTGTCCTAATTCTGCCAGTTCTTCAGCAACCCCCGAGAGTTTTCCAAGGAAAACTGCATCAACAACAGCAAAAATAGCAAGACTGCTGCCTCTGAAAGAGACCCAATTGGTAAAATGGGAACCAAGGTGCAATCTTTGCAGCTTGAAGTGCTGCAGGAACATCCAGAGAGCTCTGGAAGGCTGCACTCCCTGGAGTATCCCCTGTGTAGGGAGGAGGTGGCTGGGGAACGATGCCCTGGTGCTTTGGCCCCTGGTCCCTGCACAGCCCCCCAGCTCTGGGCAGGGCAACTGCCCCAAACTGTGCTTTCCCCAAGGGGCAGAGCCTCTTTGGAGGGACTGGCTCATGGCTGGGGACAGCTGGACATTTCTCTTGCTCCATTGAACCAGAGCAGCTCTTGGTTTCCCTGCAGGACCTTCCAGTGCCTGGAGCCCCGTTCCCACCACGGATTTACAACCTGCCATAACAGGAGAGTAGGGCTGAGTGTCCCAACCTGCTGGGCATCACCTGGGCTGGCTGGGAGACAGTCACAAGTGACCTAATAGTTACTGGGGTGGCCTTGTCCAGGGAATGGGGGACACACGAGGAGCAGATGGAAGAGATTAAAAACCCATGGAATTGTAGATGAGAAATGTTCACAATTAAAGCAACAAACAGATTTCTCTGTAGTCTCTTTCCTGGTGATTTTGAAGAGTGTTAGGGGTGAAAAAGGCTTAACATACAAAAATTATTGCTAACTCCACTTAGGATCAAATTAATTTGACTTGACCAATACATTTCAGTATGATCTTTGTTTTCCTGCACTCCAGCCTAGCAAAAGCAAATCAGTATGTTTACCTCCCTCATTTAATTTAGGACCATTTTAAGTTGTGTGATGAATTTGATAATTCAGCTTGCCCTCTACTGTTTCAGCTACTAAGGAAATTCCAGTTAGGATCTGCTAGATCAGATATCCTATGTCTCAGCTGACCCAAAATCCCCATGATGGTTTTAACACCATTCTTAAGAGAACCATGCAGACTTAGTGAGTACCACACTTGTTTACCTGATGATGGCAGGGCATTTAATTTCAAAGATAATGGCATCATTATTAGAAAGCTGAGAATGAAAGGATGATGTCTCAAATATTCTTTATTTTTACTACTATTAGTGCAATTCATTAATAACAACGAATTCAGTAGAAAATAAAAGAAGCTTAATAGATCCCTCTTGTTGGTGAGAAATTCTCTCCACCAAAACTGTGAAGTAAAAAAATTTTTCTAGAACCATTGAATGCTTTTTTTCACAAGTGTGATCTCTGGGGATATTGTATGTTCCTCCCCCTGTGCTTGTACTGAGCAAAGGTGAATAATTCTGCAGCAAGAACTTGTGCTTGTTGTGCTGCTCACAACATTTAGGGGGTGATGTTGGGGCAAAACCAACAGCACAAAACCGAAACCAGCACGACTTTCCCTCCAGCCCCGGGGTTCTCTAAGAGCTCTCAGTGAACTGAACAGACCCAGTCTGTGTTCAGCCTGGTTTTAGGGATCCCTGACAGGGGGTAGAATTACAGAGCAGTCCATGCACATGGAGCTGACACAGCCTTGGAGGCACAGCGAGAGTTTAGGGCTGTATTTAACAAAACCACTGAGTTCTGTCTTTGGGGAACACACTCTGCCTCCCCACCCCAGAGTCACTGCAGTCCAAATTCCCTCCAGCTTCTCCTGGTCATGACTTCCCCCTTCCTGGGGTTGTGTTTTGTCACATTGGGAAAGAGATGTGCTTTTGAAGTAAATCCACGGGAGAGAGTTTGTTTAAATGCATTCAGGTTTGAACTCTCAAGGACTGAGTCTCTTTTCCCCCCAGTGCAGGTAAAAATGCAGCATTGCATTTCCTTTGCATGCAGGAGAGGATGTGCAGTGGGGACAAGCTCTGGAGAAGGGACATATTTCCTGAGGTTGCCCAGAGCACATCTGTGCCAGCTGTGGGGACAGAACCCCTCCTGCTGCTTCATCTCACATCTGGTGACATCACACTTGTGCAGGTGGGTTTTTGAAGGAGCTCTGAACCAAATGCTGGGTTTAAAACTCTGTCTGCACATATCACAGCAGAACTGCTGGTGGAAAACATGGACACAATGACTCTTCTTAACACTGAAAACCAGGCCCCCTCCCCAAAGAAATGTACTGCACTGTCTGTACTGTATAGACTTCTAAATCTCTGCAGTTAGTGTTCCAAAGTCCTTTTCTTTGAATCACTCCTGACAGGACTCTTTCCTTGGTGGTAATGCCTGTTTCTGTTCTGAGGAACATGGAGCACTTTCCAGCTCTTTCTCAGATAGTTTGCATCTCTGACATTTCTGCAGCCAACATCTGCTCAGTGGGGAATTGGATTGTAAATCTACAGCTGTGAAGTTATGGGAAATTTCCTTTGGTAAGGGGTGAGGGGGGATTTAATTAGTATAGATTGTGGAATCAGTCTTTTAATGTGTTCTGCTTAGGATGAAGTGCCTATATAATAGTTCTTATTGTATCAGTAAATATGACAACTCTGACATTTATGACATGCTCCTATTTATATTCTTCTTCTTTACTTTTCATTCTTTAAAACTTCTGAGTTTCTCAGCACTGAGATTGTGACCTCTTAACTTTTTATTTGTGTTTAAATACTCCCAGGTTAGGAACTTCCACAAAACCAATCTTTTGCATTTGAAACATCCTTGGAAAGGACTTGTGCATGGAAATACAGGCTCTGCATGTGTGTGGTAGCTATGTCAGATTTTGCTTTATGATTTTTGTATTTATAACTTTATAAGAAGAAGAAGAATTGCTCAGAGAATTGCACTGGTGGTTTTATGCTAAATTAAAGAATATCTCTGACCAGAAAGAGATTTTCTTGGCAAATGCTTAAGAGTTAAAATCTCAGCCTGTGTCACCCTGGGCATCCCCACAGTCTGTGTGGGCCCAGCAGTGTCCCTGTGTCCTTGCTGTTCCTGCAGCACAGGGACAGACCCTTTGGGCTCTTTCAGAGCTGCTGCTCTCCTTCCTCTGGTGGCTAAAGAACAGATTGCAGAATGGAAGTAACTCCCTGACAGGAATAAGTACAATGCACAGACAACACAGTGTTCCTGGGACCAAGACAAGGGAATTCCATGGCTATTAGGACTGGAGTAAGATTTAATCTTGCAAGCAGTGCCATAATTTATAATTTACAGGGACAAACATATGATATTTATAAATGCCTACTATATAAGACTTCCTGTTCCCATTGAGGTCAATGGCAAAATTCCCATTGACTTGAGTGCCAAGAGGATCTGGACCACAGTAAGACTGGTGTTTCCCATTAACATTATAATTAGCATTTGGAAACTGTTGAACACGGGGTAGCTGACAGCTACAGAAGCTGTGGATCAGTATGAATTGAATCTTCCTTTCTATCTCTACTGCTTTAATTTAAAATTAAGTAATGTCTTTGTTTTTACCAAGGTCTGAGCTCTCCCAGCTTTTTGTGGCAGATGTGCAGTACTTTGCTTTTGGCTGAGGTGTAACTGGAACTGCTGTTGGAGCAGCCAGCTCTGGGTATTCTGCTCTCACAGAGCTCACAAATGCTGGGTGTTGGATAGTGGGGATGGAGCAGTTGGGCTCTGGGTGTTCTGCTGTCACAGAGCTCACAAATGCTGGGTGTTGGACAGTGGGGATGGAGCAGTTGGGCTGCAGGATGGATGAAGCTGGGCATTTACTTTACCCTAAATAAAACTCTCTTCTTGAGGCACCCAGAGGCATTTCAGAGCTGAGCCCAGGCTGAGGGTGTTGCTCTGGTGCTCCTGGAGGGTGATGTGGAGCAATGGCATGGACTTTTATTTGTCCCAGACGTGCACCTTGCACTCCATGACACATTCTGGGTATGTAACAGCCAGCAGCCATGGAACTACTCTTTGCAAAGGATGTGGCCACTGTGTGCAGACCCGTGAAATTCTGCATCCACTTGGCAGTCAATCCTTGCAGATTAGATTATTTTTTGGGTCCTCTGTGATCTTGGAGTGGGCAAGATTTGCCTAAGAAGAAATGTCATAAGAATGGGATGGAAAAGAGGAGTGAATGCTGTTGCTTAAAAGCTGGTCCTGGAAGAATGTAAGGGCTAATCAAATTCTGACAAGGTATTAAGGAGAAAAGACAGGAAAGCATTTTTGAACTGCCTGCACTGAAGCTGGAAGCCTGAAAAATAAAGCAGTTCTTATGCATAAACATAATTTAGGTTTAGTTGGCATTACCCAGGGATTCATCACACAACTGTGGCAGCCACGAACGTCAGTGCCTGCAGGGATGGGCCTCACACATCCTGCTCATCCAAGGGATCAGGGAGGCCACCTGCTCCAAGATGAAGTACAGTATAAATAAGTACAGATGCCTCATCTCCCCTGGTGTCAGCACAGGTAGCACGTGTTGGGAGGATGCATGTGGACATGGTTGTGTGACTAAGGAATACACGGCCTGAGCTGCTGGTACAGGAGAATGAGAAGTAACAGAGGGTGTGATCATGACTGTCACCTGTTTAGGGAGAGCATTTTGTCCTGATCAGTGGGGTCTGGTTGTCTTCCCTTCCCTGTGATGTTTGTGTAGATGTGAGTTCTTCAAACAGGAGCTGCTCTGGTGATCCCTCTCTGCAGTGCTCTCTGCACTGGGGCTCTGCTGCAGCCACGGGGCAAAGATAGGGAGGGGAAAGTTTGGACATATCAGTCAGGGCTTGGCTTGCTGAGTCGTTTGTGAGTCCTTCCTTTGTGTGTTCTGAGAGATGATACAGCTGAAACAGAGAATGGAGACTGAGCAGAGATAAATAGGCAGGGAGCCTATTTATCCAAGAGACAGAAAAGTAACAGGAGTGAAAATGTGAACAAGATCTTGGCGTGTGCTGCTTATCTGAGGTAATTTTGCCTTTCTCTGTTTGGCTGCCATTGCCTGAGCCTGGCAGGAAGAACAGGACAAGTCTGGTTAAGCCTTCAATCACTGACTCTCAAGTTCTGGTAGGATTGACATCAGTGTATTAAAATGTCTCTTGGCTCCCTGAATTTTCTTTCCCTTAATATGTTTCCTTAATATATTTGTTACACTTCATGAGACTTCTTAAAATGTAAAGCCATTAGGGGTGGGGGATTTGCAAACATTGATGTAGGAAACACTTGTTCAAGGACCAAGTGTGTGCAATCCTTTCCCAGCTCGGCTCCCGGCCTCTGGGCTGGTCCTTCCCAGCCCTGCATCCCTTGGGAATGCCCATCTCTGCATCCCTTGGGAATGCCCATCTCCCCATCCCCTGGGAATGCCCATCTCCCCATCCCTTGGGAATGCCCATCTCCCCATCCCCTGGGAATGCCCATCTCCCCATCCCCTGGGAATGCCCATCTCTGCCTCCCCCTGGCAATGCCCATCTCCCCATCCCTTGGGAATGCCCATCTCCCCATCCCTTGGGAATGCCCATCTCCCCATCCCCTGGAATGGCCATCTCTGATGCAATTCCTGAGTTGGTTCTTGGTCTTTCGCTAGCTCAGTCCATCCAGGAAAGCATCATCGAAGGGTAAAGGATTGCATGGAGACACTCGGGGTGGACCTACATGGTTTATTGATCCTCTGTTGCCATGAGGCTCCAGAGGAGGCCAAACCCAGGAGGGTCCAGGACAGGGTCTGACCCCGACTTCTTGTTTGCATGGGTTTATATAGGGGTCCAGGATTCAGGGAGGGAATTGGGGAATGGCCAATGGGAAGGGGAGGTGGGAGTGGTTTAGGGAGGGATAGGAGTGGTTTGAGTTCATATGTGGGGAGAATGGAGGGAGTGAGGGTAAACTGGGGATACAGAACTACATATTAAAACATATAAACATCGGAACAGATAAATATAACACTACAACACACCTCCCCATCCCCTGGAATGTCCATCTCCCCATCCCCTGGAATGCCCATCTCCCCATGCCCTGGGATGCCCATGTCCCTCGCCAGGGAGGCTGCTGGGCGCCACCTCGTGTGTGCCGGGCTGCGGACACGGCCGGGGATTTGGGCAGGGCTGGAGGAATGTCCCCCGGGATCAGGGGTTGGCCCGCGGGATGCGGGGCTGGGCTCGCTCCCTTCCCGCAGGACGGGCCGTGCCTCGGGCTGCACAGGGAGCCGGGGCCGTGACAGGTAATCCTGGTTTATGGAAAACCCGCCCCTGTGGCAGTGCTGGGTGAGCCGAGAGGACAGGCCGGGGATTTGTCTCCAGGTCACTAAATCCCGCTCTGCGGTGCGGGAATCAAGAGCCGAAGTGTCAGGCGGTGCCCAGGAGTCTCCGGTGCTGCCCCTTGGCTGCGTTGTGTCCCCTCTGTGCCTGCTCTGGTTTCCAGGTGAGCTGCTCAGAGACACCCAAACCCTTCCAGCCTGCAGGGGGCATTGGACGCGATCCCTCATCCCGCTGCCGCCTCTCCTGGTCCGTTTCTCTGCAGTGCAGGTTCGGTTTTCCTGAAGACTTTTCCCTGTAGTCTTGGTTCTCATCAGGCTGCAAAAAGCTCCCACTGGCATCACTACCTGAACCATGTCCTCCCACGCTAAACCTGGACATTGGATCCTCTAATGAATAAACAGCCCATTTCAAACAGAGCAGTTCTTGGGGATTTGAAATATCCTGCTTGCTGTATCCCCTGGGACACAGGGGATCCCAAGTGCACAGGCAGGGCCTATTGGAATTATGCTTATTCTAAGATAATAAACCAACTTATCCTGACAGGCTGCAAGTTACACCAAATTTTGTGGTTAAATCAGAATCATTCACACCAATTTCACATGTTCAGAACTCCAGAAAAATAAGAGAGGATTTTGTGTGGTGGACAACCTGAGTGAGCTACTAGAGAAGATCATGATACCACTGGAAAGAGCTGAAAAGCAACATAACAGAGTGAGTTCAAACCATGGCAAATGTGGTGGTGTTCCTGTTACTAACAGTGTTTCCACAGACGTTTGAGATGTTGTAGGTATTTCTCAGATGTACAACAAAGGATTACATTTGCCCAGGTAGTTCACAGTGAGAGATGAGCTTTTTTTTGGCTTCCCATGGAAACAAGTAAAATAAACACACCGTTGGCAATTACTTTGCTTCCTGTTGAGAACGTGTTGTATAACTATCCTGGCTCTCTTTCCTCATCACATAGGGTGGGGAAGAAGGTAAGTGTAGGGAAAAGAATGATAAAAACACTGAGCCACCCTGCAGTAGTTCAGAGAATCACCTTTGGCAGGACATGAATGGAGTCCTTGGAGTCACAATGTCACAGCAGTTCTTTGTCACACACCTTACTGTGGAAACAGAGCAGAACCAGCAACACAGGGAGTGGGGCTGAACAGCTGGTGCTGAACAGCAGTCTGAGGAGGCAGAGGGGAGTTGAGAAGAATATAATAAACAATGGAAGTTTCTCCAGTCCTGTGTAATAACCCATGTGCAATTCCAGATACCAAAAGTGAGCCCACAGGGTGGTTACTCTGAATTTATACCAAGGTAAGTAACAAGAGAAAAAATGAGCACTTAAGGAATGAAAATTCAGACAAAGATTGTAGAGAATAAAATGTCAAGCAGTAATCAGTTTAGGCAAGGGAAGAGAGTGCATTGTGTGTGAAAAGGGAGAGCCAGACTGCACTGTTGGGTGACTGGAGCCAGTGCAGCAGGAAGGGGCTGGGGAGAAGGAGCTTGTCCAGCCAGGGCCCATGTGCACATCCACCCACATCCTCCTCCCCAGCACTGCCCCAGGCCAGAGCTCAGCTCTGGGGAGAAGAGCTCATTCAGCTGTGCCTCATCCAATGCACTTCCCAGGCACATTTCTTCTTTCAGAGGTGAAACTCTGCAATTGGCAAAGGTCCAGTGTTCCAGAGAACTGGGAAAACCCTCAGCAGTGAGGATGTGTTGGGAGGAGCCCACTGGTGCCTTGCTGGTGGAACATTTTGGCAGTCAGAAAGCTCTGAGAAGCTTGGGATCCCTATACCAGAAGTACAGTGGTTTGCTCTTGGTTTAAGTCTCTTTTGGTGTATCCAAAATGTGACTTGACCACAGTTTTTTTTCATTAATTTACAACTCTTCCATGGGTATATCAAGTTCCATATTAAGACTATTTAGGTTACTTGCCCTTACTGCTGACTTTGAAAGACCATGCTGATGTGTGATCTCCTTCAATAGTTAGAAATGTTTTCTTTAGTTTTCAGTCTAAACACACTGTTCATCAGATTATAAAAATTTGAGCACACAGTCATGTTAATCTTTAACTTATTTCTTTTTCCATGCTACTTATCTTAAAATCTATTTATAAAGAACTTGCATATTGTTCTTCCACTGTCACTCTGAATGTCATGTTCTTTTTATCTTTCCCTAAGACTGCTAATTCTGTAATTGCTCTAGTAGCCAGTCTGCACTGACTCCAGTTGAAGCTAATCTTTTTTAAGTGTTGACAGGAATTGTATAAATATTTCACACAAAATCTCACCGGTGCCAGTATTTCCTTCTCTACTAAAAATCTCACCTACCCATGTGCACATTCCTTTATCTGTTTCCACAGCTGGTGTATGATGGCAGATCTGGCACAGTCAGTCCATCAGAACACTCAGATCTTTTTCCTTCTCTGTTGCTTCCAGCTGATGAATCCCAAGAACATGACTTGGCAGTTCACATTATTGAATTTCTATCACTACAGGCAAGAAGGTCATCTAATTCCAGTTGGGGACCTGCTCCTCCTCAGTACTGGCAAATCCTTCCAGCTTTGTATCATGTGCACAGTTTTTGAGGCTGGGTCTGATCATTATTCCTAGTTCATGGAAGTGTAGATTGAATGGTGTTGCCCCAAAGCCTGATCCCTGAGGATCAGGTAATTTGCTCCATTCTTAGAACTCCTCTTTTATTGTAACGTGCTGCTCCTTGTTCACATTGCTTTGGTATTAATCCCTTTCACCTCCACTTCCAGTAATGATTTCCTGCAGAGCACTTTGTCCAGTGATCTGCTTCCACTTCAGCACACTGAATTCACTGCATTATTTCCTTCTAGAGAGACAATTATCTTACTCAAAACACACCAGCTCAGTATGACATCCTCTGCTTTAGTAAACCATGTATGTTTTCTCACATTCTGTTTGCCTCCCTACAATTAATTGTTCTTTCTTGCAAAATTTGTTCTAAGACTTTGCATTATCCTGAATTTTAAAAATACGTTTTAGAATATGTATACTTTCTAAAAATACTGTTTAGAATATGAACATTATATTTGCTATGCTGAAGTCCTAGGCAAGCTTTCATTGAAATTCATTAAACTGTCTGCTTTTACTTGTAAATTCATATACCAGTTATTTCAGTATGCTGAGGAAGAGATTGTATGTATTCCCCCCCTTTTTTTTCATTAAGAAACACAGTTTGTTTCTCCTAAGATATTGTAATTTCTGTTATATTACTATTTCCTTTAGATATCATTCCACTCTGTCCTTAGCCTTATGTAAATCATAGCAAAGGTCCTCTTTTCTCATTCTCATTATTGTTAGATAATTGATTGTTAAAGAAAACCACCTTATACCATCCCAATGTCTTTGATGAGCTCTGCTGTCACTGGTGGCATTTATTTTCTGCTTTAGGTCTGGGATGGTAAACTCTTCCATAAACAAGGAATTGAATTTATTTTTTCCTGTAATTTTGCATCCCTTATCATTTCTATCCAAGCTTGACTAGAGGAAGGAGGCTGTAAAAGATCCTCATTACTATTCTGGGGCAGTTGGTGTCATCTCTTGTCTGAGTAATTTCCACCCAAACAGAATCTATTTGGTCCCTGTGATCAGATTTCTTTGCACTCAGACTTTTCCCTCAGGACTCAGGACACCTCCCTCTCTTTTCTGTCTTTCCTAAAAAGCTCCTGTGCTCCAGCAGAGTCTCCTGGACACCTTGGGGCTCCTGCTGTCCAACCTTCCCTGTGACCCTTTGTGTGTGTGTGTGTGCAGGCAGTTCTGCAGGGAGAGGGGAAGGGACCCCTGGGAGGAGGGGAAGGGTCCCCTGTGAGGAGGGGAAGGGTCCCCCCTGTGAGGAAGGGTCCCCTGTGAGGCAGCAGACAGGGACATGGCATTGAGTGGGTGTACCATATCCCTTACCATGCACCATGCCTGTGCCCGGCTGTGCCCAAACACTTCCCACACCCAAAGGTGGCCTGACAGGGACATTGGAGCATTTTGCTGCCTGTCTGAACCCTCTGACCCCACAGGTCCCTCAGGCCCTGACAACCCTCTCAGGATTGTCAGAGACAAGTTTTAATATGAAATTAGAGTACAGAAACACTGATTTTTGTGCTTATTGATTTGTTCCCCTGTGGATGTCATTTTTCCAGTATTTTTCTGGCATCCACAGCCAATGAGAATAGTCAGGACATTTCCTATGGACAGATCTACTTTAGCTAATGATTCATCTCCATGTGTTACTTGTTCTTTACTTCAGAGAAATTATTTTGGCCACATCATGAAGGCATTCACTGAAGTTATAAATTTCAGCAGGGACGGGGGAGAAATGTGCTCCTACATCCCTGATCCCCTGGATCCACCAGAGATTTGCCTCTCAGCAGTGAGTGTGAGATCCAACAGCCAATAAAGCACTTGTGGAGCAGTGGCAGTGCTGGAGTTCTGTGTGCCCAGGCCCTGGGGTGGGCACACTGCTGGAGTTCTGTGTGCCCAGGCCCTGGGGTGGGCACACTGCTGGAGTTCTGTGTGCCCAGGCCCCGGGGTGGGCACACTGCTGGAATTCTGTGTGCCCAGGCCCTGGGGTGGGCACACTGCTGGAGTTCTGTGTGCCCAGGCCCTGGGGTGGGCACACTGCTGGAGTTCTGTGTGCCCAGGCCCTGGGGTGGGCACACTGCTGGAGTTCTGTGTGCCCAGGCCCTGGGGTGGGCACACTGCTGTCCTGGGAGGGCCCCCACACTCAGGGGGATGCAAAGCATTTCCCAAATGTTTGCACCAGGAAGAATTGCCATCACAGGCTCGGGAGCAACTGTTTTCAGCAAGTGAATGCTGTGCCTTTCTAGGTGAGGTAAGAGCTCAGGGCAGGGAGCATCGTGGCTGGAGCCTGAGGGGGGAGCACGGGGCAAGTGTGGAGAGCAGCTCTTGTGTCCTGAGTGAGGCTGAGTTTGGGCTGGGGGCTCCAGGAGTGCCTGCCCTTTGCTGGGGGCTGCAGTGCATCAGGCTGAATTTTTCAGAGATGTACAGTTAAATTAGAAAGGAGGACAGCAGCAAAAAGGTTCAGTGAGTTGGAGAAAGAGTAATGATTTTGTATCTGACTCATCTTCAAACCATTCCATCAGATCAAAAATAGCCTCACTCCCCTCCAGAGAGAAGTGGCAGCAGCAGCAGCATCCCAGCAGTGCCACAGCAGTGCCAGTTCAGCAGCTTGGTCACAACTTCTGCATTTCTCCAAGGAGCAAGAGCAGTTCTTTAGCTGCAGTGTTATTGATCCAGGTACAAATACTCTCCTGCCTCCAACACTTCCTGACTGTGTTTCACTCTTGCTGTTCGTGCCTGTCCATTGTAGTGTGTTACTTACAGAAAGGATTGGCAGTTACCTGAGGTATTGGATCTGCACAAGGCTCTTAATTAGTAGTTCCCAGAGCATATCAGGAGATCATTTCTCAATAGAAAGGAACAACAAATTTAATATTGAAATGTCCCACTGGTGTTTCTGTGGGCTCTGGTTGATGCTCAGAATATTTTTTGAACAGATGTTTGGTCAGTGACATCTTCTGAGGAGTTTGGGGATTGATTACTGCAAAAGGACAAGATGATTTAAAGTCATAGCAGCAGTGCAAATGTATTTCTGAAATGATAGAATGGTTGGCAGAGCACTTTTGGCCTGTTGGTAACCAAGTGAATATGCCTTCTTCTCACCAGCTGAGTGACAGGAACCACGGGAAGTTGTGTCACTGCAAACAGCACCATAATTAAGTGCTGATGAAACAAGTTGGGCAAATGTGTGCTCTGTTTCTGAACATCACTCTCAGCTCCAGCTCAGGTGGGGCTTTGCACGTGCAGCAATATGTGTGACAGCTTACCAGAGATGGCAGGTGTGTGACAGTATTAATGGCACTGTAGTTAATACTAGTTGTATTTCAATAGCACATCACTGCCAATAGATGTCCTGGCTCCAGTTTGGGATGACTGGTTTACAAAAACATGTCCTTTTGGTGCCTTTACACTGAAGGCAATTACCAGTTCAGCTTTGTGGTCTGCAACATCAGTCCAGGTCTTTCCAAAGTGTTATATTCACATTTTGGTTTTGACAAAAATGCTTTGCAATGGAAACTCTCATTCTGCTTTTTAACTCTGCCAGGAGTTATTTCCAAATCAGGGCTGTGACCCTGCAAGGTGCACATGAGTCAGCATTGGGCTGAAGTTCTTCTGACTGCAGAATCAAAGTGCAAAGGCTCATGTGGCCTGTGGGATAGAGGAGCCTTATTCAGCATCTCACATGTCCTTCTGTAACCTGAAGATACACAATGTGAGTTTCCAGGAGGTGTTGACTTGAGGGTTGAGCAGAAGGGAAGATCCCAGTGTCCTAGTCTGTTATTTTGTTCCACCTGAGATTCATTAGCTTTCTTTTAGGAAAAATGTTTTGTAAGTGATCACATATTTGTTTGTTCCAAACTGTATTGGAACGTGAACTACATGCCAGAGAAAATACAGAATAATATTTCATGTTTACAGAACCAAAGCTGCACAGTCTAGACCTCATTTTATTTATGGTATTTATTTAAAGCTTCAGTTTTGACCTAGATGCAGTTCTCATTTCTGAAAGCAGCATAAAGTTCTGACTTGCAGCATTTTCTTCTTAAGGCCATTAATGTATATGTATGTAAAGAATTCCAGCTTCTTATTGCATGAACTACATAATATTTTCAACAAAAGTAAATTATTTCTGTGCAAAAGTACACACAGGATGTTGCAGTCAGAGGAAAAAAACCATGTGGTCCATACATGTTCATTATTAACTGCTTTGACTTGACCTACCTGCTTTCATAAGCAGCATTGTCAGGGGAATTAATTGCCTCAGAGTCAGTGGAGAGAAAAATCAAGGGAGAATTCTACTCACCACAAATTAAGCTTTAATACTGCAAAGCTGTCATTATGTGTATCAGAGGCTGTTGAAAGTCATGTTGCTGGGAATAACTAGGGGGCTCGTTAATGCAGTCATGATCATCTTTCTGACAGAAGCTCACTTTCAGGAAATGTGATATGAATTTTTCCTTAGGTTCTCATCTCCTTCCACACTGTGTTTATTTCTCTCTTAATGTGCTTTGGCTTCGATTTCTCAGTTAGGAACTAATTTTTCAGCATCTACAAAACTGTGCAATGAAGGATGAGCAAGTCTGAAAGGAGCCTTAAGTGAATGCAAGTTACATCTTCTTTTCCTGCTGTTGGGAATGGGGGTTTCCTCCACTTTTTTGAATTGAGGCCCTTGTGTAAATAGGATCATATTGTGCTTCTAAAGATAGCACAGCACAAGGCAGAGCCCTGCTTTGCTTCTTGCAGTTCCATTGGAAAGGCCCTGTTTTCTTCCCAGCATGTTCTCTTGTAGTGGGTTATTTCTCCCTCTCTGGTGATGTCCATCAGTCTCCTGGGCTGCCCCTTCCCCTAAGATCCCCAGAGCTCCTGCTGGGTCTGCAGCACTGGCACAATGGGCAGGAGCAGGGAGAGATCCTGCCAGACTGTGTGGCACCAGTGTGGCCATTGGTTCATGGGGATTTGATGTGCATTCTTACACATGGATGTCTGTCACCTGGAAACCTGTCTGTGCAATTCTGTGACATCCTTCCTCAGTAATTCTTTTTTTTTTTTTTAAGATCAGGCAGGAGCCTTAGTTCTTCTGCCAAATATAGTAACATGAGGTAAGAAGAAAAAAGGATATCAATAATAATGCAGCAGGCAGAGAACACAGGAATGCCTCTTCTGTTTCAAATCCATTTGATCATCTCATTTCTGCTGCAATTGCTGCACACTGATGGTGCAGAAAACAATCAGACCCAGGGGAAGAGTCTCTTTCTGTAAATAAACATGACTATATATATATATATATATGATAGCTCTTCTCAGGCCAGATGATGAATTGGATTCAAAATTGCATACACAAAATGCATGACCAATTGCATATTTTAATTTATAATTATCACAAATGCTTATGTTAATTGCTTGTTGTGCAGTAGCAGTAAAATAAAACATAACTGGTTTAGTGTTTGTTGTCAATGCATTACAACAACTAATTTATTGGTCCTTATTCTTTCCCTGTGTGAATGATCTATATATATCTATAAATCCTGAAATGCAAGACTCCTTCAACATGGGATCAGCAAATTCATCAGTTTTTGTGTACCTGCTGTGTTCCAAGTGGTGACCTTCATATCTCTGCCTTACTTAGATTTTAGCCTCTAACAGTGAGCTGAGCATTGTGGTTTTGTTGTACAGCACTGAACATTCTCTGATGTTCTATAATGTCATGCAATTTATACAGCAGCACAAAACTGCTTAAAGGAAGCAAATGTCCAGAGCCATCTGGAGAGGCTGAATTCCTCTGTGGTGGTCAAACTGTGTTTCAGGCAAGGACAGGAATGACAGAGCAGTGGATATCACATGTGGGAAGTGATATCCATGGGTGAGCTCTGGGAGCACTAAAGCAGTGTGTGGCAGCTCACTCACAGTTTACTCCACCTATTAGGACTGGGTTACGTTACCTGAAGTGACCCAGCAGCAGAGCTGGGTCTGGGCCTGGGCTCAGGCCTTACCTGGGGCTCTGCTGGTCTGGGGGAGTCACTGGGAGGTGCTGGGGACACAGGACCTGCTGCCCCCCAGGATCCCTGGAGTTCTGGAGACCTTCCCTGTCGTGCTGTTTAACCCCAGTTCCCAGACAAGCCCAGAGCTGCCCCGGGATGGCCGAGGTTGGAGGGTGGAGGTAAAGGCAGTTTAATGGGTGAGGGACCCACACGTGTGAGAGCAAAGCAAGGAATTCCTTCATTCCCATTCCAGCCATCCCAGGAGAGCATCCCATCACAACGGCAGTGATTTGGGAAGGCAAACACCACCACTCCAGGTCCTTCCCCACCTTCTTCTTCCTCCAGCTTTAGATATGGAGCATGATCCGTGTTGTCTGGAGTATCCCGTGTGTCAGTTGGGACCAGCTGCCCCCCGTGTGTCCCCTCCCGGCTCCTCGTGCATCCCCAGCCTCCTCCCTCGGGGGTGAGGAGCACAAAAGGCCTTGGCTGTGTCTGAGCTCTGCCCAGCAAGGACCAGAACACCCCTCTGTTATCACCACTGTTTGCAGCACAAACACAAAACACAGCCCCATAGCAGCTACTGTGAAGGAAATTAACCCTATCCCAGCCCACCCAGCCCCCTTCTTCCCTCTCTGAGCTGTTGGCACCTCCTCTCTGCAGCACACTGGACCGGGAGTGCTGGGTGTGGCCGTTCCCTGTGCAGGGGCTGTGCCCAGGCAGGGGCTGTGGATCAGCACACACAATGCTGACCGTGTTTGGCAGCTGGAGCAAAGCACATGGCACAGGGATGTGTGTCCCAGCCCTCTGCCAGGGCCTGACCTCCAGGAGCTGTGATCAGATCCAGGCAGAGAAGTCAGACATGGTCCCCTGATGTTACTGCTTGTGCACAGGGAGCAGTGGGACATCTTGTAAGACAGGGGTGTTTAATGTGTAGTTTTCATTTGTGAGTTGTGTGAATTTGCTTGGTAAAAAGAACGTTTTCTGCTACCTGTGTTCAGTGATTCAGATTTTCAGACGTGTCTGACAAAACTAAACATGTCCAGAGGTTTGTGTGGGACAAGGATTGTATTTGGGTCAAATTAAACAGAGGTCCCTGCTGTGGGGCCTGGCTGAGCTGTCACATTTAAGCAATGGAAGGGTAACTGTGCTAATCTTGTTTTTCCCAGCTCAGCAGTAAACAGAGCAGGTGCAAGCCATGGTTAATCCATGGCCCCTGGGAAATGGGAATGTTCATTTCTGTTGCTTCCTGTGCCAGATGCCAAGCTCTGCATTCCTCACTGAGAGCATGGGCTGCAGGGACTGAGCACAACTGAGCACCTGGGTCACAGCAGCAGGAGAAAAGCTCTTTAGTGCTGCTTGTTGTAATATCCCACTGTAGGCAACCCCTGTGCTCTGACTTCATAAATAGACTTCATAATAGCTGTGCTCACACAAGGTGCTTCTGTTGGCACCTCGTGGGGCAGTTTTCCAGCCCTGTGCTGGTGGCACAGGGTGTATGAGATGTTAGGACGTGAAGTTTGGGGGGTTTGTTGTCTTTAAACTCCTGGTCTGCTCCTGCATTGAAAGGAAGTTTTAAGCAGATGTGATTTCAGCATTCTCTAATGTCTTGGACTGGGTGTGTCCCCTGCCATGTTCTAAAAACACTGGGATGGGCACAATTACTTAGCACTGGTAGCATGTCCTTGCAGAGGAATTAAAATTTTGGCCAAGGTGCTGATAACTGTTTTCTCATCTAATTTAATCTCTTGCAATATTTTTTCTCAATTTACAGTGACAGTCACTGTATCTCGTGGAGTTCACAGCCCTGAAACAGCACATCCTTCTGCTGAACATCCTACAGCCCTGGGGTTTTGATTAGCTTTGGATCTGAATTTCCTTTATTTCAAGTAATTCACATTTAAAAATGTGAAGGAGAAAATGCATTTTGTCAGCCCCTGCTGCTTTCTGAATACTCAGTGTATATAGAGGCTGATTCAGGAGATTCCCATAGCCAGCAATTTATCATCAAACCCCTTCCTGCTCTTCAGAAGTCATTGAGATTCTGTGTTGTCTGACACACCATAAACATCCCACTAAGGTATATTTGGGTTTGTTGGTTTTTACATTGCTTTGATATCAAAAGAAAACACTGGCTCCAGTTATGAGCAGTTATGTGGGACTGAGTTTTTAAAGATATTTAAAATGAAAGGTGATTGTCTACATATGTTAAAAACATTGTCCTTTAATCTTGTCTTTCCCTGAACTTGCTCATTGTCACAGAGAATTAGAACTTGTAGGAGACTTTTTCTTAATTATTTTCTATAAAGCCAGGTATAAAGTGGTATGGCAATGGAAAGTATGACCTTAATAGGCAGGTTGATCAAGAATTCCCTGTTTGATAGAACTCCAGACACTTTTTCTCTTTCAACAGGTGACACATTCAAGTGGTGATATCTAATATTTACCCAAATAGTGTTAGAATTACTGTTTAGAGAGACAGGCAAACCATGTTTTATCTTCTACTCAAAAGTTTGCCTTCCTTTATTGAAAGTATTTGTGATGAAGAGATTCCTGAGATTTCTGGACCAAGAGGTCCAGAAACAGCACTTTTTTGGGCAGGTCGTGTGACCAGAACTGCCATCAGCAAGTCCTTAAATGTGACTAATTCCAGGAGCAGCCTGGCCAGGGCTGTGTCCCAGGGGCACTGGGGCTTCTGGGCTCCCAGGGACTTTTCCTAAAGCCTCACTGGACTGGTGCTGAGCTGTTCCTTGTCCTGAACTGGTGCTGAGCTGTTCCTTGCACTGAACTGGTGCTGAGCTGTTCCTTGCACTGAACTGGTGCTGAGCTGTTCCTTG
>WEIV01015757.1:0-42944 GCA_013390005.1 Calyptomena viridis
GTGTGGGCAGACAGGGCTGGTTGGTCCCAAAGCAGCTGCCAAATTGAGCTGGTGTTAATACTCTCCCCAGAAACCACCCCAACAACCGTCTCCAACAAGCAGCCCTGAGCAATGTCTCTCTCGCTGGGTGTGAAATGATGGGACAAAGATGTGGAGTGCAATGCACAAGAACTTTAATAAGTCAAAATAGGAAAATGAAGTTGATCCGAGCAGAGGCCCCAGTGCAAAGAGATCCAGGGGCAAACAACACTCAGCGAGCAATGGCTTCAGTGGAGACCAAGCCAGGCGTCCATCAGCCAATGCACACAGGGAGCAGGGACAGCAGGTCCTCCCTAGGCTGGCTGGGAGGGGCTCACAGCCCAGGGGAGCACAAGACAACAAAGACACAGGAGGGAAAGCAGAGAGTGGCAGAGGGGAGAGGCAGGGCTGGGCCATGCTTTCCCAGAGCCCAGGCTGGCCCCGTCCTCCTGCAAGGGCTGCTGGGGTTGCTCAGCCCCTGTGGAAGCAACAAGCCCCTGCTCCGTCCCCACTGCGGTTCCATCCGGGGTGTCCCTGGGTTCCTTCCCCAGGGCCACGGACAGCAGCTTTAGCAGGGGAGGCAAGTCCTGCCACAGGAGCCAAGGCCAAGGCCAGAGAGGCCAAAGCCCCCGGAGTTGATGGGCACTCCCTGAGAGCTGAGGATGCTGCCAACGGCAGCGGAGGTGGAGGATCCCACGGCGGTGTTCTGTGGGAAGGAGCTGAGGATGGGGCCGGGCAGGGTCACCACCACGGGGGAGGGCTGGATGGCGACGGTGGAGTCCTGGCACTGCCTGACACAGGGCTCATTGCAGCTGTTGGCCAGCGGGGTCGGGCCGCAGGGCTGGCAGGGCAGGCACGGGCTGTAGCAGGACATGTCTCGGGGCTGCAGATGCACCTGGGACAGAGGGCAGGGGAAGCAGAACATGACTTGTACTTGAAGAGGAACTTATCTCCCCCCAGATGAAGGAGACACTTTCTTTCATCCCAAAAGACCCTCATCAGGAGCCCAATGGCATCTCCTGTTCTTTAGAAGAGCCCTGCCAGGAACTGCAGGCCCAGAGAGGACCCCACCTCGTCCATGCTTTTGTAGATGTCTCATTCAAGCCTGAGCCTCTTTGCATGCCCCACTGTGTGCTCCCTTCCCTTTCCTGTAGCAAGCAGTCTTAGGGCTCCAGAATTTGACAAAGAGGTGTATATTCTGAGACATTCCACAACCGCAGGAAGAAAATCAGGAGAAAGAGGAGAAGAGAAAAAGCTGTTCTGAACTCACCTTGTTCCCAGTGAGATAGAGACAAGTGGAGTGGATGAGAGAGTGAGGAGAAGGGCCTGCTTTTATACTGCTCCTGCACTGCCCCAGGCCCACAGTCACTGCACAAGGGCAGTAATTTTCCTACAGACTCACCTCCAAAGGAAAATATCCCACCTAATGCCCCAGGCTGTGTCTTGGTTTCTGTCACCACTGCCATTTCATTTCCCCATTGCTGACATGAGCACTAGGCCTCTGAGGATCCTTTCATGTATTGAGATGAAAGACCCAAGGATTTCCTCGGCAGTGACACAATAGTACAGGCAGAACATGTGTTCCCTGTGCTGGAGGGGTCTGTGGAGAGTTGACACCAATCATATAATACTGTGTGCTTGTTTTCTGCTCTCTTTGCATTCAGCTGAACACACCCTCCCAGCGATTCAGTCCTCTCCTGCTTCTGGCAGCTTGTCTGGGAAGGTTGTCCCCTCTCCTGGCAGCCTTGTGAGTTTCCCAACGAGTGCCATCAGCCGGGGGAAGGATAACTTTGCTGTCCTGAACTCTGTGATTCCTCATTATGCTTTGTGGGATTGGGTCTCTTCTCATAGTCATAGGGGTGTGTTGGGGCTCAGTAAAGCACCTTCTTCTTCCCCCCACTTTTCCCTCAGATCCCCATACACTTTGACTCTGTACTTTGGCCCATATTAGCAGGATATACTTTTCCAAAACAAGCTGACTGTCCTGGAAGCCCCTTGAGCTATGAGAGTGATGGCAACAAGTTCATGCTGAGGGCAATGTCTGTTAGGGCTGCCTGGAGCTCTGTACAAGGAACAGCCCAGTGACTCAAAATGGTTTTTCTGAGGCATCATGGATATAACTGCCTTTGCTGGAGGGGAGTTCATCCATGTATGGGACATGGGTTTGCACTCAGCAACCCAAAATTAGACTGTGACTTGTCATGAGTAGAGAGAGCCTATCTCAGGAAATTCGCCTACTGAAGGCATTTCCTGGCCCTCCTTGAACACATCCCAGCTGTCTTCATGTCTGCAGGGCATGGAAGTGCATTGCTCCTTGGTGTAGTCTAAGATCTGGTTTTGTACCCAGGGTGCTCCTGATCAATTCCCCTCCCTGAGCATCCACAGACACGTGGCACTGCAGGGTCTTGCCAGGACTCATTCATTTGTGAGCTAGGCGAGTTTTCTGCTTCTCCAACAGTGCCAGTTTGTGCTCCAGGCCAAGGCAGTCTTTGTTTCAGGGGAAAGGAAGCACGATTAAGCACTAAAGGCAGGAGAAGTCATGCATGTCACGTGAGACCCAGGGATGTGTCCCAGGTGGTGGGGAGATGTTTTCTGCAACCCTTCCTAACTTCAGGAAGCATTCCACACCACAGCCTGGGACTAGTCTCAGCCCAGGTAGCTGAGGTCTGTGCATGCATTCCCTTCCATCCTCTGCTTTTATGGATTGACTTTTCTCAGGCAATCCTTGACTTGAAGCCCATCTGCTGCTGGAGGGCTCCCACTTTTTAATTCAATGAGTTGAGAGGGCACAGTAGCCTTGGAGAACTTGTAGGTGAAGACAGAGAGGAGGCACTGACTCGCCCAGCTCGTTCTCTGGCCACTTTTCAGGAAACCAGCCATCCCTGTCAGCAGCTGGACCCATGTTTTCCTTGGTCAGTCTTTAACTGCTTTTTTTAGCCTCTTTTTGCTGATGATGCCACCCACGTTGCTCACACAGAGGCAGCTCTGCAGAGCTTAACATCTTGCTTTGCAGAGGCTGCTGGGATTTTTGGGCTGGAAGTCAGCTTGAAGAAGACTGAAGTTCTTCAGCAACCTGAACTTCAGGAACTTTACCATTATCCTCACATCACCATAAGTAAATCAGAGCTTAGATCAGTCCAGCAGTCAACTATCTAGAAAGCATTATTTCCTCGGATGGTAGGAGTGACAAAGAGATACACAACATGTTAGCAAAGGCATACAGAGCTTTTGGGAAGCTTCATAAAAGAGTGTGGTGCAACAAACACTTGAAGAAAAGTACAGAGATTAGTGTTTATAAAACTGTTGTACTTTCTACTCTTTTATATGGGTCTGAATCATGGGTCATCTACGGCCATCACCTGCGACTGCTCGAATGCTTCCATCAGCGCTGCCTCCGTACAATCCTAAACATCCACTGGACTGACTGTGTGACCAATGTCACCATCCTTGAACAGGCAGGGGTCACCAGGATTGAGGCCATGCTGTTGAGAACACACCTGTGCTGGGCAGGGCACGTTTCCAGGATGGAGGATCCCCCCCTCCCTAAGATTGTGCTCTGTGGTGAACTCGCCACGGGCTGCTGCAATAGAGGAGCCCCAAAGAGGAGATACAAGGACTCCTTGAAACAGCGCCTCAGTCTTGGCCATATCGACCATCATCAGTGGTGCACTCTGGCTTCAAATCTGAGGACTGTGGAGTAGAGAAAAGGGATCCTGTTCCACAGTTTGATGGCAAATCCCTTCTGAATGCAGCCCAGGATGCTGTTGGATGCCATTTCCACAAGGGCCCAGGGCTGTCTCCTAGTGCCCTCCAGGACCATGGCCTCTGCTGCAAAGCTCTTTGGCTGCCCATCGCCCCAACCTGTGTTGGGGCAGGAGTTTCCCCCTCCAGCCCTGCAGGATTTTGCACAAAGGGGTTAAACAGTGCTGGTTCCAGCCTGGGCCCTGCAGAGCACCAGCAGTGAGTGTCTGCCAGCTGCAATTTGTGCCCCTCATGCCAAGCTGTGGACACCTGCAGCTGAACAGATTTCAGTCCCCTGCATTGCCCTCTTCCCTTGCCTGTATTTCATCACTTGGTCTCTAAGGATTGATACATACGACGGACCTATTGCTTAGATGAGGTGAACAACAATTTGCTGAACTTTCCTCACTCACTGGTGTCATGAACATCATCAAAGAAGGCCACGAGCTTGGTCAGACCTATTTTCCCCACCAGAAAACTATGCTGACCCCTCCCAGTGAGCTTTTTGTCCTTTCATGTTGGGAAATGGCTTCCAGGAGGATTTTTTTCCATGACCTTAGCAGAGACTGAGTTAAGGCTGTCTGGCCTGTCATTCCCCACCTCCTCCTTCACACCCATCTTAAGCTCATTGACTTTCTTCCAGTCTCATGTCAGTCCAATCTGTTCTCACACCTGATCCTGTTTAACTGTGGGAATTCTTCCCAAATGCAGACAATCAATGATTCCTGCCAGTAAAGAACAAGTCCAAGAACCCTGAAGCACCTCTGCCTTGCATGTCCCCTCTGCCTTCAGGGGAGCTGCCCTATTCATCTCTGGGGCTGCCTTTGGCTGAACCTCCCTTTTGCTGATGACCTGCCTGGAGAAGACCACCTTGTTGCCCTCCATGTGCTGCGCCTGCTTCAATGCCAGGTGGGCTTTGGCTTTTCTAACCCCACCCTGGATACTCAGCCTGGCAAACCTCCTCCCTAGAGCAAAGGGCACTGAAGGGTACAAAGGTATAAAACCATTGGCACAGCCTGGCTGCCTGGAGGTGCCACAGCTTGTGACTCCAGAACAGAGATGAGAGAGAGGGAAGAGAGAGAATCAGGTATCATGTCCCTAGGGAAGAGGAGCTTTTGGGGACATTGGTAACACTTATGGCATGGGGCAGAGCTGGGTCACTTCTTACAAAGGCAAATAGTCACACTTCAATTACAAGAGCAAACATTCCCTGCCTGCACAGAACCCTCCAGCACTTTGATCCCCACAGACATGGTTCTGCCTGGAATACCCTTTGGCTTCTCATTGTGGCACATGAAAGGATCCTGCAACCCAGAGAAGGAATGTCAGAAATGACAAAATGAAATGGCAACTTTGAAATGGCAAAAATGAAAGCACAACCTGTGCCACAGGAGGATATTTTTGTTTCGAGATGAGTCTGTTGGAAAATTCTCCAGTGACTGTGGGCCTGAGGAGTGAAGGAGAAATATAAAAGTGGGTCCTTCTCCTCACTGTCATATCCACTCCACTCCTCTCCACCTCACTGGGAACAAGGTGAGGTTGAAGACTTCTCCCCTCCCTCCTCCTTTTCTACCTCCTCATATTTTTCAGCACAGACCTGCCCATATGTTTTATGCTGGCTTATGGGGCTGCTTATGATGGGAGAGGCAAGAAGGCAGAGTCTGTGCATGGGGAGAGGCTGGGGCTTCACTGAAGTGAGTGATAGAGTAGGTGGGAATTCCCAGGGCTTGGTTGCTTTTGGTAGGGAATTTTGGGCTAAATGGAAGAAGACTGTGGGCATAAGTCCAACACCTCCAGCTCTCGTATGCATCTTGGCTTGACAAGGCACCAACATAGTGAGGTGACAGGCTGAACTTCAAACACCTCTCATGCCTTGATTTTCCGTGCCCTCTGTCCCAGGTGCATCTGCAGCCCCAAGACATGTCCTGCTACAGCCCGTGCCTGCCCTGCCAGCCCTGCGGCCCGACCCCGCTGGCCAACAGCTGCAATGAGCCCTGTGTCAGGCAGTGCCAGGACTCCACCGTCGTCATCCAGCCCTCCCCCGTGGTGGTGACCCTGCCCGGCCCCATCCTCAGCTCCTTCCCACAGAACACCGCCGTGGGATCCTCCACCTCCGCTGCCGTTGGCAGCATCCTCAGCTCTCAGGGAGTGCCCATCAACTCCGGGGGCTTTGGCCTCTCTGGCCTTGGCATTGGCTCCTGTGGCAGGACTTGCCTCCCCTGCTAAAGCTGCTCCGGGCTCTGGGCTCTCCACTTGGATCCACCTCTCTTCCCTCCTTTGACTCATTAAATTCTGCTGCATCCCAGCCCATGCCTTTGTGTTGTCCTTTCCCCTGCAGACACTCTCCCAGGGCAGAGGTGTTGGCCCAGGGTGTTTCTGGGGGGGGTGTAGGGGATGGTTTTGCACTGGTTGTCAGCACAGGCTGGCACTGAGTGAGCTCAGTCGGGCATTGAGTGACCCTCTGGTTTCTGAATTTCTCTGCCTGTTTGGGCCAGGAGATAATTACCCTCCATTGTCCAGTGACAGCCATCCAATTTGTTTGAGCATCTTTTCCTTTTCCTCCCTAAGCTCAACACTGTGACACAAGTTCTCAGCAGTGAATGACAGACACGGGACACAGGAAGCAGCTTCCCATCAGACCCCAGGAAAACCCTTCCTAAGGGCAGGATGCTCACAGGGAGGGACACAGTGCAGTGGCTGCCTTCTCACACACCCATGTGATCTTGGAATCATACAGTGGTTTTGTTTGGCAGAGACCATTAAATGTCATCTGGTCCAACCCTCCTGCCATGGGCAGGGATGTCTGTCACTGCAACATATAACTCAAAAGTCCTTCAAACCTGACCTTGAAACACTTCACAACATGGGACACCCCAACATTCTCTAAGCAAGCTTTCTCAGTGTCTCACCACACTCATCATCGTAATTTTTTTCCTTATGTCCCATGTATATCTACTCTAATTCAGTTAAAACTGTTTCTCCTTTTCCAATCACTGCAAACCTTGAGAAATCTTCTCTCTCCCACTTCCTTATGCATCTCCTTTACATAATGAATGGCTGTAATAAGATCTCCCCACAGCTGCTCTTCTTCTGCCTGAAAAACCTGAAGTCCCTCCTCTCTTTCTCCGTAGCAGGAGTGATACATTCCTGTGATTGTTTTTGCAGCCCTTCTGTGGAGCTGCTCTAACAGGTCCGTGTCTGTTTCGAATGGGGACCCCAGGTCAGACACAAAGCTCCAGGTGGGGTCTAATGACAGCAGTCTAGAAAGAGAGAATCCCCTCCTTTGACCTGCTGGCCATGTTTGTGTTTTTGCAGTCCAGGACATGACTGAATTTCTCGGCTGCAAGAACACGTTGCTGACTCACACCCAATTTTTCAATCTCCAGTATCCCCATGTCTTTCTTAAAGGTCTGTTCACAGTAATTTCTTCTTCCAGGCTGGTCTGATAGTTCGGGTTTCCTCAATGCAACTTTCGTGGGAAAGTTTCTGGAGAGACAGGGGCAGAGAGAGGCTTAGAGGAGGAACAGGGCCGGTGGGTGTGGTCTGAGTCTCCAAGAGCTGGCCAGGAGCTCTCCAGAGCAGGGCAGTGGCCAGCACATAGGCTGCAGAGAAGTTTGCACATGATGAAGGGGACATGCTGCACTGCTGCAGGACTCAGCTGAGCACTATGACATATTTCCACCCAGAGCCCAGATTTGCAGTTGGCTTTGGTTGTAGCCAACCTTGTCATATTATTCAGTCTCCAAAAAGTAGGAGCCAGAGTAGGTGTTTTTGTGGTAACATCATCAAAACAGGTGCAACTACCGGGACTGTCCCCACACATCAAGGACCATCATCAATATCCTGGCCTTTCAGAGCAGGACTGGAGCCAGGGTATTGATGGGAGCAAAGATCCCACTATGCTCAGCATTCCCCAGATGGCATCTAGCATGTTGTGCTCCCTGTTGGACTGTAATGCAAGAATAAGCTTGATCAAGAGAAGTGAAATTGATGAAGATTGGCCAGAATGGTGAGTGGGCTGAAACACTTGCTTGGGGATGAGAAGCTGAGGACATGGGTCACTGAGAAGAGAATGTTTGATGGGAGAACTAAAATAATTTTTGGAGTACCTGGGGTCATTGAACTGTGTCAGGTAATTCTTTCAGGTGCAGATAGGCAGAGAAATTTAGAAAGGTCACCCTAAATATGACTAATAAATTATGTGTTAACATAATCAATACTATGTTGACAACCATGTCAACACCATCCCCAACAGCCCCCTCCCAGAACAACACAGCAACACCTCATTCCCTGGACAGGTTGAGCAAGGATCTGCAGGGAAAGGATGACACAGACCTGTGACCTGTGATGTAGGAGAACTTTAATGGGTTAAAATATGAGAAAGAAGTCACTCTGAGTGGACGTCCCAGTGAAGAGAGCACTGCTGCTCCGTCCCTGGGCTTGTGTGTACCCGGGTTCCTTCCCCAGGGCCATGGGCAGCAGCTTTAGCAGGGGAAGCACCTCCTGCCACAGGAGCCAATGCCAAGGCCAGAGAGGCCAAAGCCCCCGGAGTTGATGGGCACTCCCTGAGAGCTGAGGATGCTGCCAACGGCAGCAGAGGTGGAGGATCCTACGGCGGTGTTCTGTGGGAAGGAGCTGAGGATGGGGCCGGGCAGGGTCACCACCACGGGGGAGGGCTGGATGGCGACGGTGGAGCTCTGGCACTGCCTGACACAGGGCTCATTGCAGCTGTTGGCCAGCGGGGTCGGGCCGCAGGGCTGGCAGGGCAGGCACGGGCTGTAGCAGGACATGTCTTGGGGCTGCAGATGCACCTGGGACAGAGGGCAGGGGAAGCAGAGCATTGAGCTGAGTGAGGGGAGTCCATTGGCCCATCATGATGAAGAAAATCCACAAGAAGGAGAAGAAAGCAGGAGGTTGTTTAGGGAAGCCCACCAGCATCACCTTTCCCTCAGCCCTGAAGAATCTCCCCAAGACCGACCAAGCCTAGAGACCCTCACCTAGGCCACAGCTCTGGAGACACCTCAGCCAAAACCAAGCCTCTCTCCATGCACACCTTCTACTTCTTCCCTCTCCCATGACAGGCAGTTCTCAGAACTCAAATGTGACCAAAATGCAGGATGGGCTTAGAAGCCCAAAGAAGGAGGAAAAGGAAAAGCTTCAGACTCACCTCGATCCCAAGGAGCTGAAGGAGAGAGAATAGATGAGAGAGTGAGCAGAAGATCCTGCTTTTATACTGCTCCTTCACTGCCCCAGGCCCACAATCACTACACAAGGGCAGTAATTTTCCAACACATTCACCTGCAAAGCAAAATATCCCACCTAATGCCACAGGTTGTGTTTTGGTTTCTGTCAACGCTGCCATTTCATTTCCTCATTGCTGACGTGCTTGTTCTGTGGTGCAGCTCCTTTCATGTGCTGCAATGAGAGGCCTGAGGACACCCTGGGTCAGATCTTGTCCCTGCAGGCAGAAGTTGTGCCCCCACATGCTGGATGGTCCTGTGTGGGCACGGAATGTTGACTCAGGGCCTGTGATTGTTGTCATTTGCCTTTGCAGGAAGAGCCTGGCCTTGCCCTGCACTGCCCAGAGCAGCAGAGTACCCAAAGGCTCCTCTTCTCCCAGTATGTCCCATGTGCTTCTCTCTCATCCCTCTCACTCACTCCAGTGCTCATTGGCCACTGCTGCTCCACACAAATGGTTTCCTGTCTCTTTCTCTTGGTGGCCTTTGTCCATGGAGAACATTTGCCAGGCTGTCTGAGTATTCCAGGGCTGGGGTCAGGAAAGCCAAACTCCCCCTGGAGTTGAATCAGGAAAGTCTGTGGAGGGAAACAAGATCATCTCCAAGGACAGTGTCTGGGACTGCCTCCCTGGGTGCAGGGGTTGTAGGAAAGGTGCAGGTGCTCCAAGGCTTCTGGGCCTTGGACTTTACTGACAAGATTTGCTGTCACAGGGTCAGGCTCATGCTATTCCTCAGCGGGTCTGGAGCATAGAAGGATCATGCATGGGAATATATAAGCAGACTGAAGGGACATGGGTGCGTGAGATCTGATGACAGGCATATGAGTGTTGGTGTCAGGGAGAGGCCCCTCTGACTTCCCCTTTGGAAATGTCCGCACTCAGGGAATGCAACTGAGCACTGGGAGAAGGACAATGGCCATCCTGACTTCTGGAGGGGCATGACTGAAACCGGGCATGGCTCCAAGGTCTGGGATGAGGGGCATGAAGTCCAGCTGGCAGACACTCACTGTTGGTGCTCTGCAGGGTTCGGGCTGGGTAAAAGACACGCCCTTGTCCTTCTCAGGGCTTTTATTGTTTCTCCTGGTCCTGCTGCTGAGGGGGCCTTCTGAAAAGTCTGCAGAACCTATCTTCTGTCCATGGCAGGAGCCAATCCCTGTGGAATGCAGGAGGAGAAAACACACACAAATGCATTCCTTGGAAAGATGGCTCCTTCTCGTGTGGGAAAATTCCCCTGAGTGAACATAAGCTCTCATTTCCTCAAAAAAAGTCTTCTGAAATAATTTGTTACACTTACGCAGGGAAGCATAAGAAAAGACATCATAAGTGTGAGGATTGTAAAGAACTTGTCTGGGGTTGACAGAGACAGGTTGAGGGATTCTTCATCCTTGTAGATATTCAGAGCTTGAATGGACTTGGTCCAGACCATCCTCCAAAGTATGATCATGCTATGAGCAGGTGTACTTGGAACAGATGATCTCCAGAGGTTCTTTTGATTAAGGAGTTAAAAAGGCAACCTTAATGTTTGCACTGGCAGTTAGTGGGTTAAAAGAGTAACTTTAAAGTTTGCTCAGAGACAGACTTCGACATCAGGGACAGGGCTGTGAGGCACCGAGAAACCTGATTGGATGGAGCATGGAGGGAACAGGGCGAGACGTGATTGGATGGAAGGGACAGAGCCTGATTGGATGGAAGGCAGCCCCCTCAGGCAGCCCCATAGCAACAAGGCGGGTCAGAAGGGCAGCGGGAGCAGAGCTGGAGCCTTTGGTCCAAAGACCTCCGAGAGACCCCCAAAGAGTCTCCACCAGAAGGTGGAGCAGAGGTGGAGACTTGGAGGAATCCTATGTAAATGAGTTCCTAGATGTGGTATATAAGCTTATGTCTTCGTAACAAAAGGAGAACGAGTTAGGTTGGAGCTATCCCCCTCGTTCCCCTGTGCTGAAATAAACATACATATTCTATAACTCCTTGTGGGTTGTAGAGTTTGTTCTGTACGTCACTTTCCAGCCTCAAGGATTCTGTCTTGGGGAAAAAACAATGCTGCACAGCTGCCTCTGAGAAAGAACATTTGAGGAACATTAGAGCCAGGGGCATCCTTGTGTGCTCAGAAGGGGCCTGGGTACAAATCCAGCTCTCAGACTACACTGAGGAGTGATGCACTTCCTTGCCCTGCAGACATGGAGGCAGCTGGGACGCGTCCCAGGAGGGCAAAGGAATGCCTTCAGTAGGCAAATTTTCTGGGATAGACTCTCTCTACCCGTGGTGAGTCATGCTCTAATTTTGAGTCGGCCGTGTGTCAGCTATTTGGTGTTGGGCCAGGACAGGAGTGTGTGCTGTCTGCAGGCCTGTGTCCCAATTGGGACTGAATTTCCCTCCAGCAAGGGCAGCTCCATCCTTGCACAGGGAAAACCATCTCCAGCACTGGGCTGTAATACACGGCTCCAGGCAGCCCTGCAGACATTGCCCTCAGCCTGACCTTTCTGCCATCAGAAGAGAGTGGAAATCAATCCTAGCATTTTTCTCCAGTCCCATGATCCATTTCTCCAGCACATCTTCTTCCTGTACTGATGTGCCCCTCTGTATTAGGTTTCTGTGGCCAGGTTTTGTAGCAGGGAGGGGGCCATAAGGGAGGGTTCCTCAAGAAGCTGCTGGAAGCTTCACTCAAGTCTGGCAGAGCCCATGCCAGCCAGCTCCAGGCTGGACCCACCACTGGCCAAGGTCAGGCGAACCAAAAGTGATAGTAACACCTCTGTGATAACATATTTAAGAAGGAAGAAAAAAAAGTCAGGGTTTCAAATGAAGATGGCAGCCAGAGCAGAGTGAGAACATGTGAACAACAATGCAGATCCCAAGGTCAGTGCAGAAGGAGGGGCAGGTGCTGGAGATGAGCCTCTGTAGCCCATGGTGAAGACCGTGGTGGAGCAGCTGTGCCCCTACAGCCCGTGAAGGAGCACAGGGGAGCAGAGATCCACCTGCATCCCATGGAGGAGACAAGGCAGGAACAGGTGGATGCTTGAAGGACGCTGTGACTCTCTGGGAGGCCCATGTTGGAGCAGGGTCCTGGCAGAGACCTGCTGACCCGTGGGTCTGTGCTGGAGCAGATTTTCCTGGTAGGACTTGTGGCCTGTGGGAGACCCACACTGGAGCAGCCTGTGCCTGAAGGACTGACCCTGTGGAGAAGTGACTCCTGTGGCAGCAGATTTGTGTGGAACTGTTACCTGTGGGATGAACTCACACTGGAGCAGTTTGTGAAAGACTGTCTTCCATGGGAGGGACCCCACGGGAAGCAGGGGAAGGATCTTCTCTCTGAACAGAGGCAAAAACAACAACTGACCATAACCCCCATTCCCATCTCCCTGCACAGCTGAGGGAGAAGAGGTAGAACTTAGAAGGAGGGGGTGAGGGGAAAATGTCTTCAAGATTTATTTTACTTCTCATTCTTAATTTCTGATTCTGTTAGTAATAAATTCAATTAATATCCCCACTTGGAGTCTGTTTTGCCCATGACGGTGATCAGTAAGGGATCTCTCATGGTCCTTATCTCAACTCATGAAACCCTTTGTTGTATTTTCTCTCCTCTGCCCATGTGCAGGGGGAGTGAGAGAGTAGCTTTAGTGGGTACCTGGCATTCAGCCAGAGTCAAACCACTACACTCTGCATGAGAAATCCTTGAGCCTTTCATCTTGCTACTTGAAAGGATCCTTTGAGGCCTAATGGTCATGTCAGAAACGAGGAAATGAAATGTCAGTGTTGGTGGAAACAAAAGCATTACGTAGGATATTTCACTTTAGAGGTCAGTCTGTACAAAAATTACTGCCCCTGTGCAGTGACTGTGGGTCTGGGGCAGAGCAGAAGCAGTATAAGAGGAAGCTCTTCTCTACACTCTGTCATCCACTCCTATTGCCTATCTCTTTGGGAACAAGGTGAGTCTGGTGACATTTTTCCTCTTTGTCCTCTTCCTTTTCTCCTCATGCTTTCCAACGCATTCCTGCCCCTTTGTCCCGCTCTGCATCATGGAACTGCTCCCTGTGAGTGGTTATATGGGACAGAGGGTCACATGGAGGGAGGCTGGGGGTTGGCTGAAGTGAGTGATGGTGTAGGCAGGAGTGCCCTGGGCTTGGTAGCTCTCGGAGGGGAACTTTTGGGCTAAATGTGAGGAAAAACCTGTGAGCACCCCTGTAACACCTCCAGATCTCTTCTCAATCTTACCTTGACATGGGTCCCTCATGATGGGGTGATGGCTGCTCCTCATCCCTGTGCTTTTCTTCCTCCTGCCCTCTGTCCCAGGTGCATCTGCAGCCCCAAGACATGTCCTGCTACAGCCCGTGCCTGCCCTGCCAGCCCTGCGGCCCGACCCCGCTGGCCAACAGCTGCAATGAGCCCTGTGTCAGGCAGTGCCAGGACTCCACCGTCGCCATCCAGCCCTCCCCCGTGGTGGTGACCCTGCCCGGCCCCATCCTCAGCTCCTTCCCACAGAACACCGCCGTGGGATCCTCCACCTCCGCTGCCGTTGGCAGCATCCTCAGCTCTCAGGGAGTGCCCATCAACTCCGGGGGCTTTGGCCTCTCTGGCCTTGGCCTTGGCTCCTGTGGCAGGAGGTGCTTCCCCTGCTAAAGCTGCTGTCCGTGGCCCTGGGGAAGGAACCCAGGGACACCCCGGATGGAACCGCAGTGGGGACGGAGCAGGGGCTTGTTGCTTCCACAGGGGCTGAGCAACCCCAGCAGCCCTTGCAGGAGGACGGGGCCAGCCTGGGCTCTCGGAAAGCATGGCCCAGCCCTGCCTCTCCCCTCTGCCACTCTCTGCTTTCCTTCCTGTGTCTTTGTTGTCTTGTGCTCCCCTGGGCTGTGAGCCCCTCCCAGCCAGCCTAGGGAGGACCTGCTGTCCCTGTTCCTTTTGTGAGGAAGGCAGATGGACACCTGATGGAATCTCCACCACAGCTAAAGGGCCAGGGATTCTTTACTGCCCCTTGTGCTCCCTGCAATGGGACCTCCAGTCAGAGCAACCTCGTTTCCTTCTTTTGACTCATTAAATGTCTTCTGCATCCCAGCCCATGTCTCTGCATCATCTTTTCTTTGCCCAGGGAAAATTGTTTTTCAGAGATGTTTTTGTGAGGGTTTGCTTGTGCTGAATATGCAGTGATTAGTAACAGCTGTGTGTTGGGTCTAGGTGGGATGAAAGTTAAGTTTCCCCACATTACCTCTTCTACTGGTGCTTTGCAGCTGGAGCTAGAATGGTGGTAAGAACACAGGAATGTTTTGTGTTTTTCTAGGCTGCACTTGCCCAGCATCAAACGTTTGTCTCCAAACTCCTCTCCAAAAGGCAGTAGGGTGGATTAGGAGAGGACACAGCCAGGACAGCTGACCCACACTAACCAAGGCATATTTTGTCATGGTCAGCAATAAATGCTGAGAGCAAGGAGGAGGTGGAAGGTGGGGTATCATTCATTCATAGACTGTTTGTCTCCCCCAAAAATGCTCAGCTTGACCCTGCTTCCCAGGAGTGGCTGGACATTGCCTGTTGAGGGGGAGATGATAGATCTCTTTGCCTTGTTGTGTTTCTGCAGTCTTTCCTTACTTTCCTTCCTTAAACGGCCTTTATCTCAACACACAGTACTTTAATTTTAGTCTTCTCCCCCCTTACTCTCTTAGGAGGAGAAGTGATAGAACAGATGATGGGCACCTGGTGGCCAGAAAAGATGATACTGTGCTGGTGGGGCAGATGAAGGAATACACCTCTCCTTTCTCATTCCAGAATGACGCAGGTTGTTTTGTTGTGCTGGCTCACAAAGTCCTTTTTCATCTTAGTGTGAGGTGTTTAAAAATATTAATTAACTCCATTGACTTAATGTGGAGTTTGAGGTGCTTGCTGTAAGGGTGGTGTAAAAAGAGAGTTTTTTTGTATGGCAACAGTGAAACATGCCCTGAGGTGGCTGGCCCCTGCATGGCAGCTTTTAGCAAAATATTGGAGCTTGAACAGTGTCTGT
This sequence comes from Calyptomena viridis, assembly GCA_013390005.1. NCBI lineage: Eukaryota > Metazoa > Chordata > Aves > Passeriformes > Eurylaimidae > Calyptomena > Calyptomena viridis. The sequence continues at coordinate 14,976 of WEIV01015757.1, forward strand.
TGAGCCACTGTTCAGTACTATCAGAGCACAGTGGTTCAAACAGGGAACCAAATCACTTATAAGAATGTTACAATTGAGCCATGCATCTGAACTCCATTTAGGAACACATGGGTTGAGGCAGAGAACCAAATCGCATGTGAGAACACCAGGGTTGAGGTAGGGACCCAAGCAACACCTGTGGTAATTTTCCCACTAGTGGAATAGAAATAGTGGACAAGGAGGTGAACAGGACTACCTCTTTGAATGTTTGAAGCAAATCTCTCTCCCTGTCCTCACAGACCACCACCTCATCTGAAAGAGGTGATCCATGGAGCCCGTTGTCTCCTACTCCCCTCATTTATAGACGATGTGTGCCAGGAGGCAGGACCTCCGATGGAATAGAACCCCCTCCCTCCACATTATGAGAATTTGAAATTATGAGATGTTCGAGTACAGTGTGAAAATGAGTAACAGTTTTGCCAAAATGGAGAACAAAACAACAACCAAACAATAATAGAGAAAATGTCACCCCCAAACCACTCTTCCACACCAGTGAGATGGCAACCCTGTCTTGATGTGGCCACGTGGTCCTGGCAGCAGCTGCCACGTGGAACTGACAACAATGGTGACAGGCAAACTGGAACTCTTGGTCCCTTTTATTCTCTGCAGTTCTTGCAGGGTCTTCCTTCCAAGGATCCCACCTCAGTTCTCATGGCATTTTTTCCCTGCAAGGATTCCCCTCATTCCTCACCGCTTGCCCCCTGCCCCTCTGTGCCTGATACCTTGACAGCATTTGGTGAGCACCTTCCTGCACCTCCTTCAAAAACACATGGTGGCATGGAAAAAATTCAACAAGAAAATTTAAACCACAACACCTACAGTGGGAAAGAGACCCCCAAGTTCCTATCATGGTCCCTCTGGTTCTTCCTGCATGAGCAGTGAGAGCACTGAGGAAGTGGAATGGTGAGAGCCATCCTTTAAGGTGGAAGTCTGTGTAGGTGAACTGAGGGGGGAAGGCAGCTGCCAAGGTCAGGCAAGAAGGCTGTCAGTTTACTTGCAGATCAGTTGCCCTGTCATGTTGGGCAAGAAAGGAGACATGTTTGAGAAGCGCAAAAGAATAATTCCAATTCTTCTGGAAGGTGGATTGGCCACGAAAAAAAGCCAGGTTGAAGGACATGCATAGGAGATGTGTTTCTTGGAAGTAGAATGGTAGGGTGGGTCTTGTGATGTCCCTGTGGATGTGATCTATAAGTTAATAACAATGACTTCACACTTGGTAGCCAGACAAGACCAAACCACCATAACAATGATTGTTTACTGCCTCTTCTGTGGACACTGAAGGACCAATGGTGAGGAGAGCATTGCCCTGGGGATGTTAGGGGTGTGTGAGGCACATGATGAGCTTTCAGCATTCACAAAAGGAGGGGGGGGTGGGCCCCAGTGCAGTGGGTCCCCTTTGGGTTCTATGACTTCCGTGTTTTAAGGTCTTTCATGACCTCCAAGGGTAGTGGGAAGCAAGGCAAGGAGAGGAGAGGTGAGGAGATGAGAGAAGAGAGGTGAGGCATTAATTCTTCCTTCTCCAGCTGCCACTATGCCAGGTGGCAAGAATTAAGCAGGAAATAAATGTTCTCCCAGTGGTTCAGCTGAATTGATGGAAGGGCTCTGCCATGCCATGTGACATGCTCAGCAATAAAACTGTGGACAGTCTCTCCAGAGACTGGCTGGGTATCAGTCTGCTGTGCAAGGTGGTTGTGACTGTGTTTGTACCACTTGTGTTTTTTTCTCTTTTGTTTCTTTCCTTCTCAAACTGCCCTTGTCTTGATCCAAGGGTATTTCACTCCCTTGCTCTTCCAGATCCTGGTTGATCCACTCATCTAACTTCTTCCCTTTCTGTGCCCAGAGCTTCCTGGAAAAATTTATGGAAAGATGGAGGTAGAGAGAAAGTCAGAGCAGAAAGAGAGGCAGCAGGTGTGGGCTGAGTGTCTCAAAGGGCTGTCCAGGAGCAGCTGAGGGAGGGGAGCAGCTGAACTGCTGCAGGACACAGCTGGCCACGGTGACACATGTACCCAGAGTTTTGATCAGAAGTTGGCTTGGTAGCAGCCAGTTGTCCTTCAGCCTCTGAGAAGTAGCAGTCCAAAAGCAAGACCAGGAAAAGGTGTTTTTGTGGTAATGCCATCAAAAGAGGTGTCACTGCCAGGACTATTTCCAGATGCTGAGGACTGTCATCAATATCCTGGAATATATGAGCAAGAGTGTAGTCAGAAGATCTATGGGATGATGATCCCACTCCACTCAGAACTCAGCTGATGGCATCTAGAACACCTTACTGAGTTTTGGGCTCTAATGCAAGAAAGATGCATCCACAAGAAGGGCCAGAAGGCGTTCAGGGAAATACAGGCCTGTCAGTCTGCCCTTGGCACCAGAGAGGGTTATGGACCAGATCATCTTAAGTACAATCACATGGCACATACAGGACAACCATGTAATTGGACCTAGTCAGAAGACACATCCTGCTTAACTAACCTGATATCCTATGACAAGATAAGCCACTTAGTGAATAAGGGAAAGGCTGTAGACATCGTTTATCTGGAATCCAGTAAAGTCTTTGACACCATTTCCCACAGCATTCTCCTGAAGAAACTGACAGCTCATGACTTCAATGTGTGTCATATTTGCTGGATAAAAAATTGGCTTTATGGGCACTAGAGAGTGATGGTGAATGGACTTGTAAAAAATGAGTGGATAAATTCCTTTTTTTGGCTTTCACATATAGGTTATAGAAATACTTCTGTTAGCTTATACAGATAAATGCTTCTTGTTAAGGTTTTATGTTGTTTAGAACTGACTTTTTCATAGAAATACTCCTGTAAGCTTTCCCAGTTAAGTTTTTAAATATACCTCCTGATGTTTTTACGTATACCTCATGTTATTAAGGTGCTTGAATGTTTTTACATATACCTCTTGTTATTAAGACCCTTGAATGTTTTCTTTAGACATACCTCTTTTTGTTATAAGAACATGTTTTAAAAGTAAAAGGGGCCCCAAAAAGAACCTAAGACTGCAAGTAAGAGATAACAAATCCAGGACTCAAGAAGGGTGAGACCAGCTAAGAAGATAAGGAGTTGAAAAAGATAACAGACCCCTGGAGGAAGATAACAGGAGATATCGAAGGGGGGTGTGAACCTAGCAGAAGTTGCAAAGATGACAAATGAAAGGACTGCCATAAGATGTTTTCACCTGATGAACAAAATTAAAGGGGCCTGCCTAAAGAAACTGGGCATGCTCTAAAAAGACATGGAAAATGGAAATGAGCTAATGAATATGTTAAAATCATATGAATATGTGTACCATAGACTGTATAAAAACTGAAAAATCCTAGAGCAAAGTGTGTTCTAACTCTGTTAGACGCCCAGCGCCACTTTGCTTTGCTGACTTTGTCCCTGAAATTCATTCTAAAAGGAACAGAGGAGTGGGCTCTGTTTTTCACAGACTTAAACCCAGTTGGTGGCTGGTCACAAGTGGTGTTGCCTTGGCCTCAGTTTTGAGACCAGTTCTGTTTAGTATCTTAATGTATCTGGACAAGGGCAAGAAGTGCACCCTCAGTAAATTTGCAGACGACCCCAAGCTGGGTGTCGTTGATCTGTTGGATGGTAGGAAGGCTGTACAGAGGGGTCTTGCCAGGCTGGATCAATGGGACAAGGCCAACTGTATAAGGTCCAACAAGGAGAAATTCTGGGTCTGGCTCTTTAGCCACAACATTCCCCTGCAGCACTCCAGGCTGGAAAACTGCCTGAGTGGAAACTACCTGGAGGTGCTGGTGACGGCAGCTGAACATGAGCCAGTGTGCCCCCAGATGGCCAAGAAGGCCAGTGGCACCTGGCTTTTAGCAGCAATAACGTGGCCACAGGCCCAGAGCAGTGATTGTCCCTCTGTACTGGACACCAGTGAGGCCACATCTTGAATCTTGAGTTCAGTTTTGGGCCCCTCACTTCAAGAAAGACATTGAGGTGCTGGAGCATGTCCAGAGAAGGGAACAGAGCTGGAGAAGGGTCTGGAGCACAAGTGTGATGAGGAGCAGATGAAGGAGCTGGGGGGACTCAGTCTGGGAAAAAGGAAACTCAGGGAGACCTTATTGCTCTCCAAAACTCTCTGAAAAGAAGTTGTAACCAGGTGGGAGTTGGCCTCTTCCCCCAGGTAACAAGTGATAGGATGAGAGAATGCTCTCAGCTTGCACCAGGGGGGATTTAGATTTGATATCAGGAAAAATTTCTTCAGTGAAACGCTTGTTAAGCATGGGAACAGGCTGCCCAGGTGTTGTGGTTTTAAGTAGCCGGAGTTTTTTATTAGCTGGGGGGGCTAGGAGAGAGGCTTCTTTAAGAAGCTGCTAGAGTTTTTCTCTGCTCTAAGCTAGCCAAGGTCAGGCAACAACGCCTCTGTGATAACATATTTAAGAAGGAGTAGAGAAAAAAAAAAAGCTGCGCAGAACATCATGGCCACTTAAGAGACAGGAGGGTGAGGAGTTTGATTAACACCAAGGTCAGAGAGAGGAGAAAGAGAAGATGCCTTAAACACTGGAATAGGGCCCCAGCAATCTGTGAGGAATCATAGGGGCGAAGATTCTTCAGCCTGTGAACCCATGGAAAGACTGGGAGATTTTTCCACGCTGGAACAGAGACATGCCGGAAAAGAGAGGCTGTGATCCTGTGTTTGGAGCAGAGGGGCCTGGTGGAGTCCTGTGGGCCGTGAGAAGAAGAGACGCTGGAGCAGCAGAGCAGCATTTCTTGGGACGACTGGTGGCCCGTGAGAAGCACTGAAGCACTGAGGCAGCTGAGCAGCCGGCACCTGAAATGACTGCACCTATGGTAAAGTGATTTACGTGACGACAGTACCAGGAAAACTGTTGTTAGTAACAAATCCACTAAGAAGCAGTTTGCAACAGACTGTTTCCGTGGAGAAGACCCCACGAGGAAAGCTGGGGTGGGACTCTCTCACTCTTCTGAACAGCAGCAAAGAAAATCTCTGATTGTAACCCCCCCACACACACACCTGCCTTCCCGAGCTGTTGGGGGAAGGTGAAGGATCTTAAAAGGGAGGGGTGGGGGGAGAAAGGTGTCTGTAACAACTATCAAACTGCTCACCCTTAAACTCTTAAGCTCTGATTTTAGTAGTAGTTGTAGTTGTAGTAGTAGTAAATTCTTAACATTCTAAGTTAGAGCCTGTTTTGCTTGTGTGAAGTAGTTAATAAACAGTTGCTTGTAATCCTTATCACAAAAGTCGGGGTTTTTTTTCTCTTCTCTGAGAAATTTTAGATCTATGTGTGGGCTCTCGGCTTTTAGCCAGAGTCAAACCATGACACCAGGGAAGTGGTCAAGTCATTGTCTCTGGAGGTGTTTAAAAGACATGTGATATGGTTTAGTGGTGGGCGTGGCAGTCTTATGGTTAGACTAGATGATCTTAAGGCCTGCCTTGGTTTAATGACAGTATGGTCAGGAGGTGGTACCTCTAATGAGGCAAACCCTCCCTCTCTTTTCTTTGTTTCTGTCCCCCCAAATATTGACAGATTTTGAAATAATGAGGAGTGTGAGTGAAGAAGGAAAAAAAAAATTACTCAAATACAGAGAACAAAGCAAAACCAACCAACCAAAAAGTAACACCAATAGCAGAAAATGTTACCTAGCCACCCCTTTCCCCTGGATTATAATTAAAAACCTGGAAGACTATTTTGTTCAAAGAGAAGTCCTATGCCACCGATTCTGACACAGCAAAACAGGTGATGTGACAGTTATGGAGTTGGAATGGCCCATTGTGATGCCATGACCAAGCAGCCACAAGATGTGGTGGCAGCACCCCATGCAGCTCCTGAAAGGGAAAATCCTGAATTGTTGGCCGCAGCTGTCCACATTGAGATGACTCAGCTAGGTCTGGGGGTCTCAATCCATGTGCTGTGGGCAGCTGGCAGTGGGAAGTCACTTGGAAGAATGGTTGATACAAGCAGGCAGTGGAAAGTCGTGGTGAGAAAAACAGGTGAGAGCCCCTCCTTCGCCCGGATGTAGGTATAGAAGAACTATTTTTAAGGTTTAATTTAAGGAAATGGGCAGTTCTGTCACTCAAGAAAGCTTTTGCTGGCTGGAAAGAACATCTTCCTAAAGATACTTGATGTTTTTCCCTCTTCTGCCTTACAGAAGGGTTAACTCCCTGAAAAGATAAAATTCTCTCAGACAACCTTGGAGGGTCTGTGAAGGGTGGGTCAGGCAAGGGATTAGAAAGGCCTGGAGAGGGAAAAGCAGAGCATTCTTTCATGCCCAGTGTTCACGCCATTATGTTTAGCGTTTTTGGCTTTTGGAAAAAAATTTTCCTAAATCCTTCCACTGTCTGGCATTTTGGGAGTTCTTCACACCTGAGTTCTCACTGTGTTTCACTCCAGCAACCCCTCTCTTTCCAGCAGGGTACCAGCACTGGGGACAGTTCCTCACTGGCTCAGCCCAGGCAGAGTGGGGAGCAGTCCCCTGCTCTTTGAACTATGTGATGATATGAAAAATTCACCAAAAAAATCTTTCTCATTTAACTAAAACTACAACAAGGCCCTTTCCAACCTAAATGATCCTGTGATCCTATGAGAGATTTTGACTGAGAGGAGCAAGGTGAGCAGAAGAGAGGGACTGGATGGTGAGGGGGGCTGGAGCACTTGGTTGAAGAGGAAAGCTGAGGGAATGGAGTTTACTGAGTGTGGGGTAGAGAATTTGATGGGAGACCTAAAAGCTTTGATGGGAGACATAATCACATCTCTGGTCATTGAAATATGTTGGGTCATTCTATCCAGCCCCAGACAGGTAGAGAAGTTTGGGAAGAGGGGATCATCTTCTAAGCACAGTCAAAACAATCCTGTGGTAATGGTCACTGCACAAGCATCCCCAACAACCCCCATGGTCATTTTATGAGGGCACCTGCAGGGGAAACGATGACACAGAGGCAAGGGCTCAAATGCAATAGAAATTTATTGAGTCAAAAGATGGAAACTGGGTAAATCTGAGTGCAGAGAACACCAGGGGCAGGTAGGAGACCGCACCAAATAACTCTGGTGGAGATTCCATCAGGTGTCTGTCTGCCCACAAAAGGAGCAGGGACAGCAGGTCCTCCCTAGGCTGGCTGGGAGGGGCTCACAGCCCAGGGGAGCACAAGACAACAAAGACACAGGAGGGAAAGCAGAGAGTGGCAGAGGGGAGAGGCAGGGCTGGGCCATGCTTTCCCAGAGCCCAGGCTGGCCCCGTCCTCCTGCAAGGGCTGCTGGGGTTGCTCAGCCCCTGTGGAAGCAACAAGCCCCTGCTCCGTCCCCACTGCGGTTCCATCCGGGGTGTCCCTGGGTTCCTTCCCCAGGGCCACGGGCAGCAGCTTTAGCAGGGGAGGCAAGTCCTGCCACAGGAGCCAAGGCCAAGGCCAGAGAGGCCAAAGCCCCCGGAGTTGATGGGCACTCCCTGAGAGCTGAGGATGCTGCCAACGGCAGCGGAGGTGGAGGATCCCACGGCGGTGTTCTGTGGGAAGGAGCTGAGGATGGGGCCGGGCAGGGTCACCACCACGGGGGAGGGCTGGATGGCGATGATGGAGTCCTGGCACTGCCTGACACAGGGCTCATTGCAGCTGTTGGCCAGCGGGGTCGGGCCGCAGGGCTGGCAGGGCAGGCACGGGCTGTAGCAGGACATGTCTTGGGGCTGCAGATGCACCTGGGACAGAGGGCAGGGGAAGCAGAGCAGAAACTGTGGATAAAGAGCAGTCTTTCACCCCACCAAGAACGAGACAAGTCTTGAGCTGGAGGAAAGAGCTAGGGAGTGTGTAGAGAGGTCCAGAGGTATCACCCTCCTTTCATCCTGAAAGAACCCTGTGGATAGCATCCAAGCCCAGAGAGATCTCTTCCCAGCCCATGCCTCAGGAGACACCTAACCAAGCTTCAAACTCTGATCATGACACAACTTCTGCCCCTTTCCACCCTGTCCCTCTCTCGTGATAGCAGTTCCAAGACCCCCCAAAGGACTGAGGCAGGTATGAGCAGAGGTGAATTGGAGGAGGAGAAGAAGAAGGAGGAGAAAGGGCTTCAGACTCACCTTGTTTCCAGGGAGATGGAGGCGAGAGGAGTGAGTGGATGAGAGAGTGAGGAGAAGGGCTCTCTTTTATACTTCTCCTGCCTTGCCCCAGGCCTTCAGTCACTGCATGAGGGCAATAATTTTCCAACAGACTCACCTCAATACCAAAATGTGCTACTTAATGGCATAGGTTATGTTCTGGTTTCTGTCAGCAATGCCATTTCATTTCCTCATCTCTGACATACCTGCTCTGCCATGTTAGCTGCTTTCGTGTGCTGTACTGATGTACTCAAGGATGTCCTGGGTAATGTCATGTCAGTGAAGGCTGATGTGCTCCAAGTGCTGATGGGGTCCCACACTGGCAGGGGATGTTGGCTTGGAGCTGTGAATTTCAGTTGAAGAAGTTTCAGCTCCCTCCCTATTGCTGAACATTGCTCTGGAGAGAATGTTTGTCAGGTTGTCTGAGTGTACAGGACTGGGGAAAGTCAAAGCCCACCAGAACGAGACAAATGATGTGGAGGACACAAGAAATTCTTCCGGGTAGATGAGCAGCAAAATGGAAGTTTGTTCAAAGGCTGACTAGGGCAGCTTCGCTGGGGCAGGGGTTACAGGAAAGGTGGAGGTACTCAAGGGATCCTTGGCCTTTACTGGCAGGAATTGCTGTCAAGAGATTGGGTTCCTGACGCTCCTTGGAAAGTCGGCATCAGGAAAGGCATCAGGAATTCTTTACCTTCACTAGGGCAGGATAAGGTGTGGGAACATTTAAACAGACTGGACTGACACAAGTGTGTGTGATTTGATGCCATGCACCCAGGAGGGCTGGTCAAGGCTGCTCTCAACTCCCTTTGAAATCACAGCAGTTACAAAATGGCTGGAGCCAAAGAGCTTTGCAGCAGAGGACATGGGTCCTGGAGGACACCATGAGGCAGACCTGGGCCCTTTGGGAAATGTCAGCCGACAGCATCCTGGGCTGCATTAGGAAGGGCATGTCTTTCAGATAGTTAAAAGTAATCTCAAAAGTGTGGAGCTGGAGGAGTCAATGCCTCTCTCAGTCTTCACTTACAAGGTCTCCTAGGCTTCTGCATCCCCTGAAAGCATTCCAAGAAGGTGGGAGAGCCTTTCCAGCAGTGAATTGGCATCAAACAAGGAGTGCTTGACAGCCAGTATAACACAACTGATGCATTTCGGGTCATGGCTGTTATAACAGGAATCCTAGACTATTTGGAGAACTGGGCCACAGGAGCAGTCTGTCATACAAGAAAGATGAATGCCAAGTCCTGCATTTGGAAATGAAAAACCTCTTCCAGCAGTATAGGCTGGAGGCTGAATTATGCTACAGTCTGAGACCCCACAGACATCCTCTGTTGTGAGAGAGGATGTAACTTGGGGAGAGACTGCGAGGGAGGAACAGATGCACCAGTGTCTCTCTTCTGGCCAAAAAAGCCATGTTGTGGTAAGGAGCTCTTCTGAATGCTCTGTGGAGGGATTGCAGAAAATATCTCCTCACTGGTTGGGAATCATTTCTGGTCCCAGGCACTGAGTATTGTCTTGGCATTTGTGCTTCAGCCCACCTTGTTTCCCTGATGGACTCACTTGGAGAGCAAAACAGTAGCTTGTCCACTCCCCAGTGAATGAGGAATGTCAGGGACCTGCAGTGCCATGTACCTGAGAATGCTCAGGGAGGGGATGTACTGGGAAGGGCCCTGGGTACAGTCATGGAGGCAGCTGAGACACATCCCAGGAAGGCAAGGGAATGCCTTCAGTAGGCAAATTTCCTGGGATAGACTCTCCCTAGCTGTGGTGAGTCATGCTCTAATTTTGTGTTGGCTGTGTGTCAGCCTTTTGGTGTGCTGGGACCAAGCCAGGAGTGTGTGTTGTATGCAGACCTATGTCCCTTGCAGGGACACAATTCCCCTCCAGCAAGGGCAGCTCCATCCATAACCCAGGAGAACTGGTCCAAGCACTGGGCTATATCTGAGTACACTGCTCCAGGCAGCCACAGTGGCCATTACTGTCAGCGTGACCTTCTTGCCAACACACCCACAGCTTCAGGGGCTCAAAGGACAGTCAACATGTTTTGAAAAGCCTCTCTTGCTGGTCAGGGTCTAAAGAGTGCAGCCAAAGTTCATGGCAGTGTGAGGAGAATGGGACAAACAAGGTGCTGTCCCAAGCCCCAACACATGCCTCATGTAGTGAGGAGAGACCTGACTACATCCGAATTGTTAGAAAAATCATGGTATTTAGGAAAGATAACATTTTCCTTCTTCATAGTGACTGAAGGCTGTGAGAGACCCCCAGAAGCTGCCATGACAGGGTGTGAATTCCAAATAAATTGGTAAAGGATTGAGGAAGAAGGATAAGTTACATCATCAAGCTCAGGAACCATTGTGTATCCAGGACAGACTCCAGCATTGGCAGGAGGAGATTCAAAGTTTTCTGGAATGGGGGTTGAAAAGAACATCACCAGAGTTCCAGAGTTTCATGTTCTCCATCTGCACAGTGCCCTTCTGCACTTGAGGGTACATCTTGTGATGGTAGTGACATGATTCCTCTTGGGAAATCCTTGGACCTGTCATCCTGGAACTTGAAAGGAGCCTAAATAGCCTAATGGGCATTGCAGAAATGAGGAAATGTACTGGCAGTGCTGATGGAAAGCAAAACGTATCCTGGGGCATTAGGTGGGATATTTTGCTTTGGAGATGAGTCTGTTGGAAAATTACTGCTCTTGTGCAGTGACTGTGGGCCTGGGGGGTGAAGGAGAAGTATAAAAATGGGCCCTTCTCCTCACTCTCTCATCCACACCTCCTGACACAATCTGCTTGGGAACAAGGTGAGTCTGAAGCTCTTTATCCTTCTTTTCTTCATTTTCCTCATCATCCTTCCACGGGATTTCTCAGCACAAAACTGCGCTTTGGTTCTACACTTGATTTTGAGTTGCTTGCCATGGGAGAGGGAAGGGTGCAGAAGGAGTGGCATGGAAAAAGGCTGGAGATGAGTTAGATGTCTCCTGTGGTATGGGCTAGGAAGGGATATCCCTGAGCCTGGTTGCATTTTTCAGGTCTCTTTTGGGCTTTGGAGAAGGAGAAACCAAGGTTGTGAGTTTGATTCCCATAGGGACCATTTGCTTACTAGTTGGACTTGATGATCCTTGTGGATCCCTTCCAACTCAGAATATTCTGTGACTCTGTGGTACCTCCAGCTCTTGGCACCAGCTTATGTCTTCTCTCCCTTGTGGTGGGGTGACAGACTTCTACTCACTCACCCCTCACGCTTTTCTTCCTCCACCCTCTGTCCCAGGTGTACCTCTGACTTTGAGACATGTCCTGCTACACCCCATGCCGTCCCTGCCAGCCCTGCGGCCCGACCCCGCTGGCCAACAGCTGCAATGAGCCCTGTGTCAGGCAGTGCCAGGACTCCACCGTCGCCATCCAGCCCTCCCCCGTGGTGGTGACCCTGCCCGGCCCCATCCTCAGCTCCTTCCCACAGAACACCGCCGTGGGATCCTCCACCTCCGCTGCCGTTGGCAGCATCCTCAGCTCTCAGGGAGTGCCCATCAACTCTGGGGGCTTTGGCCTCTCTGGCCTTGGCCTTGGCTCCTGTGGCAGGAGGTGCTTCCCCTGCTAAAGCTGCTGTCCGTGGCCCTGGGGAAGGCCCCCAAGGACTCAGAAGATGGTACTTCACTGGTGACAGAGCATCATCTTGCTGTTTCCAATGTAGCTGAGCAACCCCAGCAGCCCTTGCAGGAGGACGGGGCCAGCCTGGGCTCTGGGAAAGCATGGCCCAGCCCTGCCTCTCCCCTCTGCCACTCTCTGCTTTCCCTCCTGTGTCTTTGTTGTCTTGTGCTCCCCTGGGCTGTGAGCCCCTCCCAGCCAGCCTAGGGAGGACCTGCTGTCCCTGCTCCTTCTGTGGGGAAGGCAGATGGACATCTAGAGAGTTTTCATCCACAGTCATGGGGCACAATCTCTTATTTCTCCCTGGTGCTCACTGCACCATGATCATAGCTTGAAATGACCTAATTTCCCTCTGTTGACTCATTAAATGTCTTCTGCATTGCAGCCCATGTCTTTGTGTCATCCTTTCCCCTATAGATGCTCTCCCAAAATACCCAGGGAGAGAGTTGTTGCTCAGTCTTTGTTCTGGGAGGAGGTGCTTGGGGATGCTCTTAAAGTGACATTAGATTACACTCTGCTTTCTAAACCTTGGAAAACTAGCAGGGTGAAGATATTCCAGTTACCAAACGGATTTTACTGTTAATGGCATCCATGGCCAACCTTAAACTCTGTGGAGGGAAAGTTCATGCAGAACAGCATTGTGTTTCTCTACTTCACCGGGATAGCTTGGCCCACATCTGCCAATCCTTCCCATGCCATGAAATTTTCACTTCCTTGTGGTTTGACGGTCCACTTCCCACAGAAACTGCATGCCAGAATCCATTTTGTTAAGTGTGAATGCTCCATTTGGGAACGATACCTCCTTTCTGTGTTGTGGGAAAAAACCTCTACAAAGACCAAAGAAGTTTTTGTCACAGGACTGCAGGACTTGGAGGAGCCTTGCACAGTTTCTTTCAGCCTTTGGAACAATGTAATGAGACCAGGTCAAAGTAGGCATGTGTAGTCTATGGTAACTGGTCCTGTCCTGGGATGTGGAGATAAAATTTTCACTGCAGAGGCTTTCTCACCACTTCACCCATCATTTAAAAAGTGTCTGTTTTCAGAAAGAGGTTCATTGACTGGATATGTTTGGCTGTGGAGGTGAAATAGGAACTGCTCCCAGAGCTCAACCTTCATAGAATCACAGACTATTATGAGTTGGAAAGGATCCACAAGGATCATTGAGTCCAACCCCTGGCCCTGCCGAGGATACTTCAACAATCCCACCCTGTCTCTGAGTGTTGTCTGAACACTCCTTGAGCTCTGGCCCCCTTGGGTCTGTGCCCAAACCCTGGGGAGCCTGTTCAGTGCCCAAACACCCTCTGGGGGAAGATGCTTTTCCTGAGATCCAATCTAATTCTGCCCTGACACAACTCCAGCCATTTCCTCAGGTCCTGCCACTGGTCACTAGAGAGAAGAGGTCAGCCCTTGCCCCTCTGCTGAGGAAGCCGCAGACTGGGATGAGCTCTGACCTCCTGCAGGCTGAGGTCCCTACAGTGACTCCCTCCAGTGGGAAGGTGTTGGGATCAGCCCCTGCAGACCCAGGCCCTCTTCCATCCCCGCTGGTGCCCTTTCTGTTCCTTCAAGCTGAATGAGGGAATGAGGCAGAAGGGGACTGAGGCACCAGGAGATGAGCTGAGCTGAACACCGCTGGCCACAGCCGAGCTCAGCAGTGCAGAAATGGGGGTGGCGCGATGTGGACGATCTCGATTCAGAGTTTTGTAAGTCATTGTTTTCCATTTTCTTGGGATTGGAGACAGGAGACATTGTCCTCGGGAGCTCCCCCACCACATTGTCTTTGTTCCCAAATACCACATGGTGGGACGCAAAGGAACAGTCACCATATTGCCTTTGTCTGGAGACCATGCGGGCGGGATCTACAGGAAGTATCTGTCAGTCTGGGGCTTTATGTTCATGGTGGTGAATACCCTTTTGCGGGTAAAATGCCTTCTCTTTTGCTAAACCATTGCTATTTATACTGCTGTTGTTATTGTGCGTGTCACAGTATCACAGAATACGCTGAATTGGATGGGACTCATAAACATCATCAAGTCCAACCCTTAGCCCTGCAGAGGACCACCCCAAGAGACACACCATGGGCCTGAGAGTATCATCCAAATGCTTCTTGAGCTCTGTCAGCCTTCTTTAGGGAGCCTATTCCAGTGCCCAACCATGCTCTGGGTGTCTCATTCTATTGCTTTATGCTTTTAGTAATCTCTCCTTTATTATCCCTCCCTTACCTGCCACGATGCCTGCCTTGGTGGCGACTACCCACAACTCCTGCTTCAGCCCTGGCTAGCGCCGGCCGCCTGGCCGAGGGGCACCGGGGAGGAGTGGGGCACCTGTTGGTTCAAGACTCCCTCGCAGAGGGAGGCCAACCTGGAGGTGCCTAAGGACTCTCCGAGATCCGGGAGATAACATGTTTATCTTTATGTTTATCTTTATGTTTTGATAACATAAAGAGCTAAACTGATCCTGACTCCAGGTGGCAAGGACTTATGCTTGACACATTGACGCTGGAGTGTGGCCTTTAGGGTGGAATGTGCTCATTCAACTATCGCTTGTCCAGTGGGGAAATAAGGGATGCCAGTTTTCTGACTTATTCCCCACAGGCCTTGGAGGCATAGGCTGGACCGTTATCTGTCTTTAGGCACTTGGGGATCCCCAGGATGGCAAATGCCTGAATAAGGTGTTTTTTTGCATCTGCTGCCTTTTCTCCTGCGTGGGCAGAAGCGTATACAGCCCCTGAGAAGGTGTCAATTGAAACATGTACATATTTTAGTCGGCTGGATTCTTGGATGTGGGTTACATCTGTTTGCCACACCTCACAGCTCTGTAGACTGCACAGATTGACACCACTACCAAGGGATGGGACAGCAAAAGATTGGCAGTTTGGGCAGGTGGCAACAATGGCCTTGGCCTGCTCCCTTGTGATTCCAAACTACCTCACCAACCCCGGCACATTTTGGTGAAAAAGCTGATGGCTGATTTTGGCCTGATTGAATAGGTCTGCCACCGTAATTAAGCCAATTGGTGTGGCAAGGGTATCGACTCGTTGATTTCCTTCTGAGATAAAGCCCAGGAGCCTAGTATGGGATCTAACGTGCATAATGAAATATGGTAGATCTTGACAGGAAATCAGATAAATGAGTTTTGAGATCAATTCATATATTTTTTAATTTGGGGTCTCCCCCAAGACCGAATTCTCCCTGAATTCTCCTGAATTTTTCCCAAATTCTCCGTGAACAACCCCTGCCACATAAGCTGAATCAGTGATGAGGTTGAAAGGTTCTGGGAATCTTTGGAAAGCCCTAATCACTGCGTGCAACTCAGTGACCTGAGGGCACCCTGCTACCTCAGCAACATCTGATTTCCACTTCTGAGTTTCTGGATCTTTCCATGTGATAACTGACTTGTGGGAGGAACCAGACGCATCAGTGAAAACTGTTAGCTTTCAGGGTTTTTTTACTTAATTTGGGTTCAATTCCTAATTTCCACTCTAAATTGAACAATTGGTGGGAAGGGCAGTGATGGATAATTTTCCCGGGGAAACTCTCCAGAGCTTCACAATTTTCATATCAATAATCCCACATCTCGACTGTTACCCTTCCTGCTGAAAATTTGAGCGGAATCCTTATGCAGTTAAATTGCACACCAGTGAGCTCTCTCAGCCTAGCCCTTGCTTTTTGGACCAGTTCACCAATCAGCTCCTGAGGTTGGGTTAAAGTTTTAGATCTTTTGTTTGCAAGGAAAACCCTTTCCTTTCCTTTCTTTTGTGTTTCATCCCATTAATAGATCAATCCATGGAGGTGTGGTGGCTTCCCACAGACTATAAATTGAAAAGGGAGATCAGGCATGCACCGATTTGCCTGTCTCACCAATAATTTGTTTTGAAAAATTTTGAGGGCTGCTTTAGCTTCTGGGGTCAGGGACCTGGGCCCCGAAATATCATCCCCCCATTCCAGTAATTTAAAGAGTGGAGCCAGGTCCTCAGTGGTTATTCCTAGCCACGGTCTGACCCAATTAATGGCTCCACACAGTTGCTGGAGATCAGCAAGTGTCTCTGGATTGTCTTTGATCACCAAGCGCTGGGGCCGAATTGTGTGCTGGGTGATCTCCAGGCCCAAATACCTCCAAGGTGGCATCCATTGTATCTTCTCTGGACTGAATTCAAATCCCTTGGCTGTTAAGACACTGATGATCCAGTCAAGCAGCAGTTGAACTTGTTCCTGTCCTGGGGTGCAAACAAGGATATCATCCATACAGTAATAGATGATAGCTTCACCTGCATTTTTGCGAATTGGGGACAGCAATGAAGCAATGTACCACTGGCAGATGGTAGGGCTGTTCTTCATGCCCTGTGGCAACACCTTCCAGTGATACCACTTCATTGGGGCCGCTGAGTTGATGGAAGAAACCGAGAATGCAAAGCATGGGGCATCGGCAGGGTTGAGGGGAATATTGAAGAAGCAATCTTTGATATCCATGACTGCCAATTTCCAGTTTTGGGGCAGCATTGTTGGGGAAGGTAACCCTGGTTGGAGGGGTCCCATATCTTCAATAACTTCATTAATTTTGCAGAGGTCATGCAGGAGAAGCCACTTATCTTTCCCCGGATTTTGAATAACAAAAACTGGAGAGTTCCAAGGGCTGTTGGATTTTTCGATATGTCCCTTATCAAGTTGCTCCTGCGCGAGCTCTTGGAGCGCCTTCAATTTCTTCAAACTAAGCGGCCACTGATCAACCCATACAGGAATGTCAGTTTTCCAGGCCAATTTATTCATGGGCCGGCGCTCTTCAGTGACTGCTACTGAAAATTCTGGGTGGACCCCGGTATGTCAATTCAGGCCCCCCATCGGGACAAAGTATCCCTTCCAATTAAGGGTACCTTATAGTCTAGAATGAACGGGCGTACACTTGCCAATTGCCCGTCCGGCCCCATAATTTGCACAATGCTGCTACTCCTTTTGGCCAATGTGACCCCCCCAACTCCTTGGAGCTTACCTTCCACGTCTTGCACAGCCCAATGTGACGGCAATTCCTTGGAAGGAATGACTGTGACATCCACTCCTGTGTCCAGCAACCATTGAAGGTCGCGATGTTCCCCATCCTGGTGGACCTCGCAGTTGATGATTGGTCTCTCCTCCCCAAACACCTCTGCCCAGTACACCCTTGGGGAATCATCCCGGTCTGGGATGTTTAACTGACCTTTTTCTGACTGAGGGCTGGCCTGAGCGATGATGAAGTTGGTTGGGAGGAAATAGGGAACTTGGACACATAGCAAAAGGACAATGAAGCGCTCATCCTGGGGTATGAAAAGGATTGGGACTACTTCAAAGCTCTGCGGGGTGTGCTTCGTGTGCCCAGTGATCAGGAACTTACACATTCTCCAGCAGTCAAGGTGCAGCAAGTCTTCTGATGTTGAGGAGACTTCCACAACCTGCTAGTCAGAAGAAATAAAATAGTTAGCTGTTTTTGTCCTCAGGAGGAATGGCTGTTGTTTTTGCCATTCTCCTGTGTTCAATTTGCAGTCTGGTCCAGTGTTAATGTCATGTCCAGTAATGGGTATTTTGTGCTGGGTATCCCCTCCCCCTTTTCTCTGCCACCACTTACACTTTTTCTTCATGCGTGGGCAGGGCATGCTTCCCACTTAGTTTTTTTGTGCCTGATTTTGTACGTTAGAAGGGTTAGCGTTTTGATTATCTTTATTATGTGGACAATGCAAGGCCCAGTGTCCTGGTTTCCAGCAAATGTAGCACTTAGTGTCCAGGTTATACTGGGGTCTTTTTGGTGTCCTTTGTCGCTGACTCGGTGTTCGTGGGAAATTTGGTGTTGTTGTTGTTCCTTGTGGAACCATTGGAACTGCTGCTGGATACACCTGGAATGGTGACTCTTGGGCTGGTGTGTCTCTCTGAGTTCATCCCCACCTGTGGACCGCCGTATGGGCAGCCGCCCCTCCAGTTGTTCCCCTGGAACGCTGGTGGCTGGCTGCTGTGGGGAGCACCTCCCTCTTGGAGCACGCTTCTGTCATGTGCTCCAAAGTCAGGGGAGGTTGTAGAGGGAGACTCATGATTATGCCCTGACAGGTCTCATTCGCATTTGCTTGTGCCGACGCTGTCAGGACTTGTCTCTGCACAGTCTTCCCTTCTACTTGCCTCTCCACTGCCACTCGGAGATGGTCCACGAACTCTATAAAAGGCTCAGAGAGACCTTGGCATATATTAATATAATTTTCAACTGGCTGCTTGGGTGGTAACAAATTAAAAGATTTTTCCACGACATGCTTAATCCTTTCTAATATACGTTGAGGGATCCTTTCCACCTGTTTAATAGGAAAGGCCCACTCCCCCTCCCCACACAGGTGTTAAATTGTTATGGGGTTCCCATGGATATCTTTATCTCCCTGAGGAACTTTAGCAAGGTCCGGCAAAAGGGCCAGTAAACCCTCTCTCCACTTAGCCTCCCACATCAGGTATTCTGATGGGTTGAGTAAGCAGAGAAAGATATCTCTAATATCTGAGGGGGTTAAGATATTAGAGATAAATGTTGCCCTTAATAATCCTTTAAAATATTCTGATTGTCTGCCAAATTCTTTTTGGGCCTTGCAAAGCTCCTTCTTGTTGCTATACGAAAATGGCTCCCACCAAGGAGCACCCCTTGCTCAGTAGGTAACAGGTGCAACTATTGAATCAAAATTACCCAGGGAACCATGGGATTTTGAGGGATCGTGGGAACCCGGAAGGGACCCATGGGAAATTTGGGAGTGCTCAGCGGACTCCGCCCCTGATGACGTGCGGTAGGCAGGGACATGACCACTGGACTCCACCCCCTGACTTGTGGGAAACTCCTCCCCCACCGACGATGGAAAATGGGTGGAGTCAGGGGTGGAGCTTTGGGGGAACGAGGTGGGCTAAACATTTGTGGGAACCGAGGTGGAGTTTGGGTAAAAGGGGTTGGAACAGGGTGTGACGAAGGGGGTGTGGGAGGTGCTTTGAGTGGCGGGAGAATGGGTCATGTGACTGCCTTCTTGAGACCCCCAAGGGACAGGAGTGGCGGGAAAACAGGGACAAGAGGCAGGAAACTCCTGAGGGTGCCCTCCATCTTGTGGGGTACAAGTGGCTCTGGCTGCCTCATGGCACCCACCATCTTTTGAGGATTTCGGAGGTGTTGGGGACTTTGGGGATTTAGGGCAAGGGGCAAAGGGATCTGAAAACTGCACAAACCTAGATTTTAAACTTGGGAAAACAGAGTCTGGGAGTGCCCTGTCAGCCGGTGCCTGACTGACAGGACAAGGGGTTTGGGGAGATCGCAGAGGCTCGGGCGAGCTACAACCCTTCCGGTACGATCTGCCCGATTGTGGAGTTTTTAGGATAGAAGGGTAAGGGGAACCCTGGGGTGTGAGAGGCTGTCCTTTCATTTTATGAAATTTTTCTGACTTAGAAATTTGGGGTCGAATGACTGAGAACATTTTAAAATATTCTCCAATTGCTTGGTCTTTATCATTGGCAAATTCGCCTAATTTTACTCCAACTCTATTCCAAAATTCCAGGGTTAATACTTGATTAGGAGTCAAATTGGGAAAATGGAAAAATAGCCATCTCACAAAATGTTTCAACAAACCCTTTTCAATCTTTTTCCCACCCTCCTGAAGGAAACCCACAACTTGGAAATAAACAGCCTTTTGGTGAGCAGACAACTTAGCCCCCATGTTGTCTAACTCAGTGATCCTTCCTCGTGTGGCTCAAAACAGAAAAAGAAAAATGAAGTCCTGCTCTCCTGGTGTAGTTTAGGATTTCTCCCTTGGCAAGTCCCGCCACAGAGATGACCAGCTCAAACTCTGGACTGTCCTCCCAACTGTTTAAGGGAGGCACTGCCTAGGGATCCTTTCCTGTCCCCGGACCTTTTGGTACCTCTGGTACCCTGGCAACCAACCTAGACCCTCGCAAATTAGCAAGGTTTCGGGCCCTTGCCAACCCAGGGATGGTACCTCAAAAGTTGGCGTGCGTTACTAGCCCAGACCCTGGAAGTCGGCAAGGACTCCTCCTTACTGATCCCGGTGATGACCCTCGCAAGCTAGTACGCATGATGGACACTACACCTCCTCCAGCTACCTTAAATCCCTCTAGGGCAGTTTATCCCTCCTGGGTCTTCACCCTGAGGGAGGTAGTGCTCGACAGGGACAGAGCTAGCCTGAATAGGGACCCCGCCCCTCCCTCTGCCATGCTGACAGAGGAGCAACCCCCCCTCGGGGTGCTTGCTGAGCCTTCAGTAGGGACTTTTCCCCCACTCTGCCGAGCAACCTCAAGGCAGAGGAGTAACCCCCCCGGGGTTTCTTACCAGAATACTTAAGGAGGCAGGAAAAGAAAAATGCATACAAGTCCTTCTGACTGAAGACGACGCTGCAGGGGTGACAGCGCTACTGTCTTCTCCTCCTGGAGTGCTCCTCCTAGAACGGAGGCTGCTGCCACAGGAGTAGCCTCATGCCCATGAACGCCTGTGTCCTCTGTAGCTGGAGAGACGCCGTGTCCTTCCGCAGGTCTGGAGATGGTCTTCAACAGCCCTGTGTTGGGTGCCAGCTGCCGCGATCCTGCCCTGGAGGTGGCTACCCACAAGTCCTGCTTCAGCCCTGGCTAGCTCCAGCCACCTGGCCGAGGGGCACCGGGGAGGAGTGGGGCACCTGTTGGTTCAAGGCTCCCTCGCAGAGGGAGGCCAACCTGGAGGCGCCTAAGGACTCTCCGAGATCTGGGGGTGCTATCAGACCTCAGGAGTCCTTGGTGGTGAGGCTGGCTGTCAGGAGGCAAGGGATACAAAGGCGACTCCATCCGGTTGTAATTGTAACTGTTCATTAGCGCTGGCAGACAACGTGCTAGCCAAGCCTTTAAACACTGAAGGGGAGCAACCAGAAAGAGCCCCGAGCCTCTCCAGGCACGGGGTTATAAAGGGGGCTGAACTGGGGGGAGGAGAGAGGGAAAAGACCAATAGGAAAACAGGGAAGGAGGGCTCAGGACCAGGGGCCTGCAACTCAAGCCACTGATCTACTGAGTAACAAATGACTGACATAGGGGCTTCAGGAAGTAGGGGAGGAGTTTGGATACAAATATGGTTTGGGGAGGGGAGGTTCTGGCAATAGGGGAGGAGTTGGGGTACATATATGGGGTTCAGGGAAGGATACAGAATTCTGGGGAAAATTAACTCTGCGGGGAGAAAAAGGGATGACTGAACAGTCCATTTATAATAAAACTGGGGATAACAGAACTGTACAAAAAAAGGTACAAATGAAGATAAACTGAAACCACGCACCACCACACTTACCAGAAGGGGCAGGGGGGAAAGTGAGGGGCTTATTTGGAGTGCCCTGCTGGTGTTAAAACCAACACATTTAATTAGCTCATTCTGTAGAGCACAAGATGACACTCTCAATCTCAAAGTTGTGGGTTTGAGGCCACATTGGGCTCCAATTAAACGTGTGGATCAAAGGAATGGAAAGGGGATTGGTGATGATGGAAGATGATGGATGGAAGATGGAGAATGATGGTGATGATGGAAGAGGGACCAGGTCTACGGCAGCTGATCCCAACACCTTGCCACTGGAGAGAGCCAGGCAAGATGACACAATTCCTGTTCCAGCCCCTGGTTGTCCTGCTGAAGCCGTGTCCCCAGTGATTATGTGGGTGGTATGGGATAAGCAACTTAGTCACACCCACATTGTGCTAAAAGTCCACCCCATTTCCTCCAGCTCCTGGAGCTTGTATTCCTCTGGGGTACTGAGCCTTGTGCTGAGGGCTGCTCTGCTTGGCCCTGGCTGCTGAGGCATAAGAGAGCAGATGTGGCAGTTTGCCTCCCCTTTGCTGGTGCCAGAACGTGGCACCAAAGTGGCGTATCTGATGAGAACAGGTGGTCTGGAAGGTGCCTCTTTCCTCCACCACCTCTCTACTGCTCACTGACCCTGGTTGCTCCAATGTAATCTGGAAAAAGTGGGAGTCAGTGACTGCACAGGGACAGGCTTCACAATCCAGTTGGTCCTGGACAAGACAAGTTCCTGACTGTGTAGCAAGAATTGCAAGGCTGAAGGCAACAAGATGGACAATGGTTTGGGGCAGAAACTCAGAAACTCTTGGCTCAGTGGAGATCCTGCAGTGCAGTACAGCCCATCACCTCATGTAGGGTGGCCTGGTAGTGGAGTTGTGGTGTCTCTCTGCTCCAGGTTCCTGGTCTTCTGCTGCCAGTTGTTTCTCTCACATTTTCTCACTTCTCTCTCTCAGTTGTTGCACAACATTTTTTAGCCATTTCTAGATATATTATTAAAGTGATTCTACCAATGTCACTGATTGATCTAGCTTTGGGAACTGGTAGATCCATCTTGGAGGTCACTGAAACTGCATCTATCCAACAAGGACATACCTTCTGGTGTCTTCTCACAGAAGCCTCCCTCCTTCTGCTCCCTTCCTTTCCCCCTCACTACCAAACTCTGCATGTGTAAATCCAATACAACATCCATAATGTTGGGCCCAGGTCCATCTGAAGATACAGGAAGAGAGAGAGGAATGGATGGGGAAAGGAAAAAGGAAGAAGGTTGTTTTGGGGATCAGGAAGGAAAGGCTTTTTCCTTTTCTGTCTGGTCTTTTTCAGCAGTAATAGCACCTTGAGAAAACAGGCAAAATGCCCTCCATGACCCAGTGTCACAGTATTTTGCCATTATTTGAGAGTAGCTTCCTGCAGACATATGTAGCAAGTATGAGGGTGTGTTGATAAGGGAGCCTACCACAGGGTGATTGCCTGTGTCTATAAAAATTTGGATGCGTTTCTGTTGCCTTTTCTGTTTCAGCTGCTCAACTCATCATCACAACCAACATGATCAATCTGCTGACACAGCCATTGATATATGTGGACAGGAAGAACAAAATGCCTCAGCTGGATCAGAAGGTTGTGACTAGAAAAGAAACCAACCAGCTTTTTACTGACTTCCTTTGTTTTGGTAATTCTGTCTTTAATATTAGAAAATAAGACACTGGAGTACATTGGGAACCTATATAACCTATATAATATATAGGAAAATTTTATCCATGATAAGTTGCAGGAGGCACATCTCCAACTTCCTGTGGTAGTACTGTCCTGGGTGGAATCCCATCCTCTGGGCCAATACATCTCTTTTACTCTCTTGCCCCAGGAGTTCAGTTCATTAGAGCATGGTGCTAATAAAGTCCTCTCCCTCTGCAGAACACATGGCCTATTTATGACACCTCTTTTTTTTCATTTAGTTGGAGAAGTTCTATTCTATGTATCACCATAGGACACGTCACAAGCTGCATAGAGCCCAGCCTGGCAGCTGTGCTGCCCCAGGGAGCAGATGCCCCTTGGAAAGGCTTTGGGCAGCCTGGAGCCAAACCCCAGTCTCTTTCTTTCTGACATTTTGCCTTGGAGTGAAGGCAGGGGCAAGGGAGGTTAGAGGGTGCCACAGCTGAGCACCAGGTAAAAAACCAACTTGAAATAGAAGCTTTACATAATGCAGGTGTCTTTTCTTACTCCAGAATGTTTCTGGAGAGAGCAGGATTGAATAGAGCTCTTTTTCCATCTTCCAGGTGGAAAGGATTTGGGGCCTGGTGGAGATACTGGACACGCACTACAATGTCACCAATCCTGGTCTGCTCTTTATAAGCACTCAGATGGTTCCTCATCCATCTGCAGGCTCCATGCTATCCAGCTGCTTTCTCACAGAAAGAGAACTCCACCTCCTCATCTTTATAGAATTATGGAATAGCTTGGGTTGGAAGGAACCTTAAAGATCAGCTTGTTCCAACAGCCAGTCACACTCCAGCCATGGGATTCATCCCACCAAGTTTTAGTAATGGCAACAAGGTCATAGCTTTCTGGAGCACAGTGACTGCCAACTCCTCCTGTTTGCTGCCCATGCTCTGTGCATTGGTATAAAGGCACCTCACCTGGACCGTTGCCTTTATGTCTCACCTTTATGTTGCCTTCCTAGAGAAACAGCCATTAATGCTTTTGAGACATTTCTTGTTAAAAATGTCAGAGTCTGGCTCTGTATAATAAGTAAGTAATTATTTCATTTAGCAAATTTTAAGTGAGATACCAAAGGAAGGTAACAGCATTGGGAGCTTAGTGCAAGAGTACCAGGGGCTCAACTTGGTTATGTTTGGCCTGTCTTTTTATCCTCTGGTATCTGCGAGGAGTCTATCTTGATTGGTTAGAGTCATTTCTTAGGAGGTGGAGTAGAGTTTATTGGTCTGAGTCATCTTTCAGGAGGCAGAGTTGATCTTTCATGACTCTTGATTGGTTAGAGTCTGCACATGCTCACATCATTCTGTAGGTGCTCTTCTTGCAGGTAACTCCTCTTTCTTAATGCAGGAGACCCAGAGGCATATTACATAAAAGAGATTACACCAAACAAATACACAAAGCAATGTCTAAGGGGATATATACATACAAAACTTGTAACAGTTTTATTGCATAAAAGAGATTACAAAGAAATATAAAACACAAAATAAATGATTTGTTTTAGGCAACTTAAAACTTATAAAGACATATAAAACACAAACAGTCTGTTTGCGAGTTCAGGGGAGGTGTTGGGGGGGGGTTTGTGGGATCAAAAAGAGATACAGGACAATGCCTAAGGGAATACAAAAAGTTATACAAAATTGTAACTTAAAACTTATAAAGTAATATAAAATGGACAAAGTCTGTTTAAAAACGGTTATATAGAAAAATGTAAAACTTTAATTCACAGATCCAATGGGCAAATACAGTTTCATTATTTTGTCATGATAATCTAATCTCCCAGTGACAGTAGGCATTAATCACTGTTCATTGCCCATCTAGTAAGATTCATAGAAGCTAACGATCCTTACCAAAAGACAAAGGAAGAACTTAACTGATGCCATGAATGCACGGTTCCAGGTTACAATGCAGTCTGACACAGGCTCCAGATGCGTTGCAAGCCAGAAACAAGTTTATTGAGAAGATACACACTTTTATATGTTGCCTGAAGCGTTCACGTGACAGTTTAAGAAAAATCATTGGATAAAGCCCCTTGTTCACGCACCTATCATAAATATATGATTGATTGGCAAGATAGTGTCATTAAATCCAATACCATATAATAATTCAGGTAAAGCTGTCAACTAACAGTACTAAACCTTATGCCAATGTGTCCTTGAGCATAAAGTCTGGCAGTCAACCAGTCTCAAGGACACAGAACCTTCTCTTCAAGGTCAAACACATAGCCTATCCCCACACTTAAGCACTCCCAGGATGGAGCGATTTTACTCACATAATAGCTGTGCTAGCTGTAATCTACAAACACATCTCTCCAACATTCCTGTGAAAGTACCCCTAGACAAAGGCCAGAATTCCACTCCAGCAAAAAGGCTATGTTGCAACTTTTTCATACAAGATTACCTTTTAATAAAAACATGAACATAACTTATTAGTAGAGAATCACTTATAATTCTACTTTTCATTGGAAGTTCCTAAATCTCATATATACACCATTTTTTCACACTTCTGTTAGCCCAAGAGTCCCTGGCTTGTCTCTGTAAGACTGCAAGTGTGCTCTGGTGTGGCCAGCACATTTCAGGGTCCCTGACAGACCTTCATTAGCACCCTGCCCCTCTAACCTTTGCTTCTCATCCCACAGGATCAAGCCTGATATTGACCCCCTTCCTCATCACATCTTGTTTAAACGATCCCTGCTAGTTCTGGAGAAAAGTCTATCGTTCCTCACTGAGGCCATTCCATTGTTGTCCTCACCTGTACCCCTGTGAGAGAGTGAAATGTTCGTGGTTAATGACTCAAATACTTGGCTGTTTGCAAAAGCCATGGATACTTTGCTGAGGATGTGCATTGGAACAGCCCAGGGGCATGGGGGAGGAACACCCACCAGAGGGAATAGGCTGAGCTTTGAGCCAGATAAGGGACAAGGCTGATGAGAAGCAGATACTGAGAGGAGGGATAGTGCTTTTTGTCATGCTGATGTCCTCCTTCATACAAGTAGCTCAGGTGTAAACATCCTCCCCCTGCCCCAGGGGAAGGTATGGGGACATTCACATTGTTCATCCCTCTGGATGAGGCATAATTGGCTCAACTATGCTCATGTAAGAGGCAGCTGTCATGTCATAAACCATCAAAGACCTCTGAAGGCACCCCCAGACTGATTTCTGGGGCCTTCCACCAGACTGTGCATGATCCACAGCATTGCAACAGATCCACAGTGTTACATCAGACCTCAGGTGAGGTACCTGGGCATTCCCACCTGAACCTGAGCATGTATTAACACAATGTGAGAAACAGAGCCCACTCTTCTGTTTCTTTTTAGAAGGAATTTATTCATGGACAAAGTCAGCAAAGCAAAGCAGTGCCCAGTATCTAACAGAGTTAGAACACACTTTGCTCGGGGAGTTTTTGGTTTTTATACAGTCTAGGGTTTACATATTCATACAATTTTAACATATTCATTAGCTCATTTTCATTTTTCCATGCCTTTTTAGAGCATGCTCAGTTTCTTTAGGCAGGCCTTTTAATTTCCTTTATCAGGTAAAAACATTTTAGGGTAGTCCTTGAATTTGTTCATCTTCCCAACTCAGCTGGGCTCACACCCTTGGCAGTCACCTGTTATCTGTGCCAACTTCTTCTCTTCTTAGTTGGGCTCGTACTCCTGGAGTCTATGATCTTTTTCAACTTCTTTTCTTCTTAGCTGGTCTCGTTCTTCTCGGGTTTTGGGTTGGTTATCTAAACTCACACTCTCAATTCCTTTGGGGCCCTTTTTACTTTCAAACTATATTCTTATAACAAAAAGAGGTACATGTCTAAAAGAAAACATTCATGTGTCCTAACAACAAGAGGTATATATTCAAAAACTTTACCAGGAAAGCTTACTTATAGGAAAGTATTCCTATAAAAAAGTCAGCTTAAACAATATTCATATAAAAAACCTTAACAAGGACCATTTATATATAAGCTAACAGAAGTATTTCTATAATCTATATGTGAAAGCCAAAAAAAAGAATTCATTCACTCATTTTTCACACCACTGAATTTTGTGTCTCGGGCACTTCCCCCAACCCTGATGGATGAAGACTATGACCATCACCTTAAAAAACAGATATCAAAATTGCAATAACCAAGTCTCATCACTGTATCCCCAGGAGGTAAGACCTTTCTACTCCACTATCTATCTTGTCCTTTCTTTCTCTTTCCTTCTTTTTCTCATACATTTTCTTAGGTGTTATTTTTATGCTTTTATATTGCTATATTTTTACAGATAATAACCAAAAAGGCTATATACCTCTTTTCCATTCCAACCAAATTGTTTTAAGATAAACTATACATACATATTTATATATATAAACGTACATCATCCAGTGCTGTTTTGCTCTAATCTTCACCGAAGGATGGATTAACAAGAACCTGAGCTACCCTCGCCTTCGGGGTGGGTGGTAACAACTCCCCTAGTGCAACACTGTAGTCAATGAAGACATCCCATCATCTTTGTGGAAAGGTGAAGACTTGGTATCTGAGCATGGTAAGAAGGTACCCACTAACTGTAGTGATAGAAAGAGATGATAGGTCTTCCCAAAACCTTGGATGGAGGAGCGTAAGGAGAACCTTGTGTGGTCTGGATGACTCTGTGTGCCTGGACTCCTATTTTGAGACCAGTGGTGCCTTTGTAAACAATTTTGCACCTAAGTGACCATAGATGTATAAGGGGTGCCTATGCTTTAATTACTACCTTGAGGTGAGGGAGAAATTGTAACAGAAAAGACATATGGAAATTTTGTCAATAATAGGGAGGCCAAGCCCATCCCCTTAACAAAGCCTTAGTGAAACTGAATTGTAGAAATGTGCCAGATGCAGCTGAAAACAGGTTTGAACCTGCTGTGTTATCCATGGGGAAGCAGGGGGTCATGGGACCCTGCTCATCCCAGTTAACTGTAGGGATGACCATTCTCACTGCCATCAACCTGGCTCCAACAAAGTGTGAATGAATGCCTAAATCAGCACATTCCTTCACCTGTTCCTAGTGAGTGACCCAAAAGACTGTGAAGTACAGCTCATATGGATACTGGGAGTTAAGAACCTTCCTGACATACACAAAGTGCTGCCTCACCTTCCTCTGTACCTGTGTCATGAGTGGAGACTTCAGCCCATTGGCCTTCACTTAGGTAAAAAGACAAAGTTGACAGGTGTGCAGAAAGTCTTGGGAAGCAACATCTTTCTTCCTGGCAATTGGGGGAGCATAGAGAGACAGA
>WEIV01015758.1:3682-20887 GCA_013390005.1 Calyptomena viridis
CAGCTACACACAATTAATTTTACTTCACATGCAGAATACTACCTACCTTTAGAATACTACCTACGTGCTAGGACAGCATACAAATCAATTCTTAATTTTACAAAATAATTTAAAAATCAAACATTTTTGTTGATCACTCAAACATTCCAATAGATCTACTTGTTTACACAGACAATAAATTTAGTAAAAATAATGATTTCAGTGAAAGTTGTAGCATTTCAAAATTCCCTTTTGATTTATTTCTTTAGAACCAGTTCCACAAAGACGAAATTGTTTCATCTGCCTGTTTATTTTTTTTTAATTTACTTTAATAGCATCGACAAAATGTCTCAGTTCTGTTAGAGCAGTTTGCAGTACTCACACTAATAGTTCTATCAAGACATATTCAAACAGCTCTACATGTGAACTAGCAATCATAAAGAGGGCAAATAATACAAGGTTTCTAGGCTCTATGGAAGGTGAGGTTCAAGAGATACTTGTCTGCAGGTCCTGGGCAGGAGCAAGGAGACAAAACGTTTGAAACTTTTTATTCTGTGACAATAGAGTTCTCATTGAAGTTGTAGAACTTTCCTGAGCAAACAAAAAATGCTATGTTGTCTAAGTTTTATATAAGAGCTCTTCAACCACTGGATTGGTGTTGAGCATTACCCAAATGAAAAATAGGTCACAAGATCAAGAAATCTTAGAACTTCATGACACTAAAGGTGTTCCAATATTACCAGTTAGAAGAGGTCAAACAGATAGTAACACAGAGTGTCAGGAATCAGCAGCAGTGTCATGACCTTCTGGCAGCTTTTTTATGTTAAACTGCTTCGATGTTGTCTCAAAGAGACTTCTAACCTCTGTGGCCTATATATGTAGGCATTGCTGCAGGCTACATTTGCTGCTGGTGCACTCTCCACTGTTAACATTTGCTAGTTACCAGGTATTCATGCCTGAATGAACAGAAAGCATACCAAAATCCCAGTTTGAAATGGGCTTTGTTAGAACAACAGTCATAATAAGATGTTCCATATTTTAACATATCAAATTCAGGAGTTAGCCAACTTCTTGCTGGAAAACCTTCCATTGCCTGATGACAATTATCTAGTAATTAATTAACAGAGGGCTATTGATTGCTTCTTCAAAATCAGTAGGCAAAGAGTTATTAAATAGGCATCACCAGTCGATCGAGGGAGGTGATTGTCCCACTCTGCTCTGCACTGGGACGGCCTCATCCTGAATATTNGAGGGTGTGAGTGCTTCTATGAATTAAATGAGAAACAAGGTGGATTTCTGATCTGGGAAGAAACTTCTCTACATCACTTTATACGGCAAGTAGCAGAGTCTTCTGTCTCCAGCAATGCCTTTGAAAATAAGGGTGAGTATGGTCAAGTTGCACATGCTTTTTCTACAGTGGCTGCAGATAGTGGCACCATGAATGCATACACACACATATCACAGGAACATATTTTATAATTTTTATCATTTGCACAGGGTAGCAAGAGGAGAAATTCCTTATTCTTGCTATTCTTCCTTATCCATGTGAGAACCAGAGATGATGTGTCCCTTAAAAAAAAAAAAAAGGAAGCTATTAACAGCATCCCAAGAGTATATAGTATTCTTTATTAAAACGTGGTGATCATGACATAACACTCCTAAAATACACCTCTGAAAAACAGAGACTGAAGGGTATTTGTGACATCTTTATTCCAGATTTGGGAAACAACCTGAAACAGAGTTGCAGGACAATGAAGTTGGACAGATATAGATGAAGAAAATATATCTTTCACAGACTGAAAGCAGAAGCTTCTTGTCAGTGGAAGTGACCTGAAGGAGCAACAAGGTTATTAGGATAGTACCAAAACAGTGTTAAAGATAGTGTCTGTTCAGCTTATATCTCATGACTTGAAAAAAGGACTCTCCAAAGTAATGAGTTTTCCAAGGATGGAAAATGGATGTTATCACAAAAAGAGAGTGACAGCATCCAAATCATCTTAGAAAGAACAAGAACCAAGTATATAAAAGAATATATTTGGGTGGAAAGAATATGGTATAGCCTCTATGGACATTTCATACTTATACACATAGAATTAGAGTTATACTAATCAATGTCCATCTATACTTTCCATCTTTTTTTAACACCCATGGGATCTTTGAATTGAGACTTCCTTAAAGCAAAGGCCTCTCCTCTTTTTTTTTTTTTTTCCTGTAAAATTCCTGAGGAAACAAAGCCAAGTAACTAAATGTGGAATGGGTGGTTGCTGTAGCTAAGAACTGCAATGAGTCATAAGTTTTTGTACGGTTAGAAAAGTAGACTAAAATTGTTCCTCTGCAAAAAATATTTTAACTCAAATTTCTTTTGTATGGATAGGTCTCCTATTTATTTTCCTGTTAACCTAGGGGGTGAAAACCAAATTCCTTAAATATATCCAAATCTGTTTGAACTCTCTCCTACAGTTCTGCCTTAGAAAATCAGAAAAGAAAGAAAATCTTCTATTTGTTAACTAATTTATCATTTTTATTTCAGTAGTGTCTGGTGCTGGCTATACCAGCTTCATTTTCACCACAGTACACTTACAGACTACACCTGAAAAGAAATTTATCTTCAAGTTAATCCATAGGGAAAAAAAAGGGTGAAGAAAAATATATCCCCGTTAAAAAAATTTCAGTAAGGAGCAGGTCTGGGCACATTGCACAGCAGGACTTCTCAGACACTGACACCAGTTTCATCTTACTGAGAGTTTTGCAATTTTATTTTCAGTTAACAAATAAACATGAGCAAAAGAAGCACACCCATACTCTTTGAAGTGTTCTATATAACAGAACTAACTTCATCGAAACCCCCTAAATCACAGATACAACTACTATCAGAAAAGTTACTGGGCATCTAGATTTCCTAGTGCTTTCATCTATTTGTTGTGGGTCTTAAGACACCTCTCAGTAGTCAGATACCATAGCTTAATAGTCTGCAGTAAAACTAGTCTCTGAAATCACTTGAAATCACTTATTGGAGATCTTACTGATCCTTGATAATGTAAATATTCTCTGTCGCATAAAGTTAACTTTATCAATAGATTGATTCACTTCTGGTACTGTGACACTCTTAAATTGGTTTGAAAAAAAAAAGTAAAAATACTCATTAACATTCAAGAACAGTCTGAGGGCTAATGTTTTGCTCACTATTAGTCTAAGAAAACTCTGTAATGATTGAAAGTCAACACTGAATAAATTGCAGGTTGTTCCCTTTCGTCCTACCAGGAATACGCAATAGACAAAATTATCCAGTCAAGAAAGGATGGGAATAATCTTTTCCTTCAATCTCCTGGTTGCACTCTTTTGTATAGAGCCCAAGGTTGGCCTGAAGGTCCCTTCTTGCGGAGCTGCTCCCAATCAGATGGGCTCTAGCCTATGTCCTTGCATCAGTGCTTCCTGCCCAGGGACAGCAGTTGGTGATTGTCCTTGATTAATTTCATTAGGTTTTCTCTGACTCATTCCTTTGGCATTTCTAGGCCCCTGTGGATGACATCTCTGTCTGCAGGACTGTTGGCTATTTCTCCTAGTTCTGTTTCATCTGCAAACTTTGTGAACATGCTCTTCCTTCCTCTAGGCCACTGATGAAGACACTGACCAGGAAAGATCTCAGTGTAGACTCTCTGTAGTACTCCACTTGTCACAGACATTGAGTATGACCCGTTAACCACTACACTCTGGACCCAACTATATTTGCCTTCTTCCATACATTGAGGAGTCCCCAGATCTCTACAACCTCTCAAAAATTACAGTTAGCAATCTTGGCAGCATTTTGAAATATTTTCAAATATTTTGAAATATTTTCAGCCATGCATGCAGTTTTACCCATCCTGAGTTGCCTATGGAAGCTGACCATGTACTAGAAATAAAACAGCAATTGAACAGCAGCAGGTTGAACAGATAGAAGAGCAAGAGAACATTAATACTACACAGGATTATATTATCAAACCTATTAGAATTACATGTCATATAATTGATTAATTTTCACATTTGTCAGAAGAATCCTAGAAAAACTCAATGTGCAACTGATAGCAATGTGAGTCACACTTTTCTTTCAGGATAACAAATCAGGCACGTAGGTATGTTTGACATTTGCTGTCTTCTAATTTCAGAACAAACAGCTAGAGGCAGAAAAAATATTAAACTAAAAATTAAACTTTCCTTCAGTCACCAGGGTATTACCCAATTAAATGACTCACTAGTATAGAAATACTATTTGCTTGAAAAAACAAATGTTTTTTAGGCAGTAGTAGCGTATGGCTTGTCTAAATACTACCAATAGGTGTGAAAGAGATCATAGAATCATAGAATTACTTGAGTTGGAAAGGACTTTAAAGATCATCTAGTTCCAACACCCCTGTTGTGGGCAGGGACACCTTCTACTAGACCAGGTTCCACAATGACCCATCCAAACTGGCCTTGAACAATTCCATGGACAGGGCATCCGCAGCTTCTCTGGGCAACCTCTTCCAGTGCCTCAACACACTCACAATAAACAATTTCTTCCTAATATCTAATCTAAACCTACTCTATTTTAGTCTGAAGCCATTTCCCCTTGTTCTGTCACCACATGCCCTTGTAAACAGTCCTTCTCCATATTTCTTGTAGGCTCTCTTCATGTACTGGAAGGCCACAATTAGGCCAACCTCAAGTCCTGTCTTTTTCAGGTCAAACAATCCCAGTTCTTTCAGTGGTTCCTCATAGGAGAGATGTTCCGTCCCTCTAACCATCTTGGTGTCCCTCCTCTGGACTCACTCCAACAGTTTCATGTCCTTCCTGTGCTGGGAACCCCAGAACTGGATGCTGCACTCCAGGTAGGGTCTCACCAGAGTGGAGTAGAGGAACAGAAGCACATCCTGCTGGTCACAATTCTTTTGATGGAGCTCAGGACACAGTTGGCTTTCTAGGCTGAAAGTGCACATTGCTCACTCATGTCCAGCCTCTCATTCACCATCATCCCCAAGTCCTTCTTAGCAGGGCTGCTCTCAATCTGTTCATCTTCCAGCTTCTATTGATACTGTGGTTTGCCCTAACTCAGGTGCATCACCTTGCACATGGTCTCATTAAACCTCATGATATACCTGTGGGCCCACTTCTCAAGCTTGTCTAGGTTTCTCTGGACGACATCCCATCCTTGAGGTGTGTCAGCTACACCTCTCAGTTTGGTATCATCTGCAAATTTGCTGAGAGTGAACTCAATCTTTTCATCTATTTCATTAATGAAGATATTAAATAGCACTGAGTCAGAATCACAGAATCAGGTTGGAAAAGACCTTTGAGATCGAGTCCAACCTATAACACCACCTGTTATAGGTTGCTTAATGCCACACTTAATGCCACAGCCAGTCTTAAAAACCTCAGGTGTGTCTCCATCACTGCCCGGAGAAGTCCATTCCAATATCTAATTACCCCTTCTGTGAAGAAATTCACCTTAATGTCCAATCTAAACCTCTCCTGGTGCAGCTTAAGTCTGTGTCCTCTTTCCCCATTGCTAGTTGCCTGGGAGGAGAGGTTGAGCCCTACCTTGCTGCAACCTCCTGTCAGGTAGTTGCAGAGAATGATAAGGTCTCCCCTGCACCTCCTCTTCTCCAGGCTAAACAACCCCAGCTCCCTCAGATGTTCATCATAAGACCTGTGCTCCAGACCCTTTACCACCTCTGTTGCCCTTTTCCAGACTCACTTCAGCACCTCAATATCCTTCCTGAATTGAGTGGTGCAGAAGTGAACACAGGATTCGAGGTAGGGCCTCATCAGTACTGAGTACAGGGGCAGAATCAGTTCCCTGGTCCTTCTGACCTCATTATTTCTGATACAGGCCAGGATGCCACTGGCCTTCTTGGCTGCTTGGGCACACTGCTGGCTCGTGTTCGGCTGCCTGTTGACCAGCACCCTCAAGTTCTTTTCCATTGGGCCATTTTCCAGCCACTCTGCCCCCAGCCTGCAGCGCTGTATGAAGTTGTGCGGGCCACAATGTAGGACCCAATACTTCGTCTTGTTGAACCTCAAGCCATTGATCTTGGCCCATTGATCCAGCCTGTCCAGATCCCTCTGCAGAGCCTACCTACCCTCCAGCAAATCAATATTCTCACCCAGCTTGGTGTCCTAACAGTCTACCTATCAATCTCCAATTTTGAGAGAAGGATGTTTTGGGAGACCATGTCAAATGCTTTACAGAAGTCTAGATAAATTACATCTGTAGCACTTCTCATATTCACTGGTGTAGTCACTCCATCCTAGATGGACACTAGGTTGGTCAGTCAGGGCTTGTCCTTGGTGAAACCATACTGGCTGTCCTGAATCACCTACCTGTTCTCTATGTGCCTTAGCATGGCTTCTGGGAGGATCTGTTCAATGATCTTCTAGGAACAGAGGTGAGGCTGACAGGTTAGTAGTTCCCAAGGCTCTCCTTTTTACCTTTCTTAAAAAAGAATATAAAGTTTCCCTTTTTTCAATCACCTGGAACTTCATCTGGCTGCCAAGACTTTTCAGGTATAATGGTGACTGGCTTAGCAACTAAATCAACCAATTCCCTCAGGACTCTGGAATGCATCACATCAGGTTTCATTGACTTTTTTATGTTCATGAACCTGATCTTTGCTGACAGTGGAAAGCACTTTGCTCCCACAGTCTCATCCTGCTGTCCATCCACTCAAGAAGTGTGGGAAGAGAGGTTGCCATTAAAGACTGAGACAAAAAATTATTGAGTACTTCAGCCATGTGATATTCACATATCAAAGTATATGTAACACTGGGGTTTTTCCCCCTCTTTTTCTTTTTTCCTTTAACTATGGAAAGAAGCCATAGGACAATTAATGAACAGTGATCATGCTGAATAATTGTCATAAATTGATTGACTACTGAATGACTTACCCTTTAAAGAAGAGAGATAAAAGTGCACACTGCTAAAGTAAGCTACTTCCAATTCATTTGCTACTGCATGACTGTATTTGCTTTTTTGCTCAGACAAAGATGCAGAGAACATAACCAAAGTTTCAGTCCTGACATGATAATGACATGAATATTCGTCATGTTCTGTTAGCTCCTGTAAATACAGAATACCAGCAGTTCTTCAGCAAATTTACATTGAAGTTTCATTGAGTCAACTTAGAATTCGGTTCCAGACCTGCACTATTGACTCAGATCTCACTATATCAATGAATCAATAAACTTGTTGGGCCATCTACATGGACAAATTTTCTGACTGAAAAACTTGTCTAGTTGGGAGGCAGAGGATGAGTACTCCCTGCCTCAGAGATAGAGATGAAGGAGACACTCCAAGATGGTGCACAGCTTGGAGATAAGACGCTTAGCTGGGTACAGAACTAGATCAGAGAGTGACACCATCACATAAGTCTTACCAGCCATGTGACCACATTTCATTTCTTTACACAGGCAGGGATTTATGCAGCAGATTATCTTCTTGTGTAGCCTTACCATCAGTCATGTGATTTAACAGCAGTTACATCTGACCTACATTTCCAATATCTCACAAACCACTGTGATCACTACATGTGAATGGTGACTTAAAATGTGTGTTCAGCACATCAACATTTCTTCTTTGTGATGGCTTAAGCAGAGCTGTTTCAAAGGTTCATTTGTACCCTACACACCTTCCCTCATCTTAAAAGTAAAAAAAGTTTGAAACAGATTTTTCAGAGGAAAACATCCCACTTCTTGTCATAGGTATAAGAGAATTTGTAAGCATGCTACGAAATTATGCACCACAAGTATTCTTTGAGTGTTACATCCAGAAGCTCCCCCGTGGCTTTCTGGTCCTCTGCCAAACCTTCTCTCATTTCAGGAATGTCTCATACAGTGCAATGGGCAATGTTCTAAGCTTTGGGACCTATGCTGGATACACCATACTACCCCAGGAGGAATTAATTCAATTTGCCTTCATTTGATTCTAATCACACATTCATCTGTTAGTTGCAGCACTGAGTACCTGCAGCTTACAGTTTTAATTAACAGCACTGTTATAGCTGCAGCTGGGGGAATATCAAAAGTGCATTCACAATTCAGTTGAACTTTACACCCTTTTTTAATTTTACAAAATACACTATTCCCCTCAATTTTTATAGTACATGAATGGGACTCTATGTTTGTGTCTTCATATAGATATAAACCACAGCAGGTATATAACTTACATACCATATAAGAACAAGAATATATCATAAACTTTATAAGGGCAAGTGCCAGATTCTGTATCTGTGATGGGGCAATCCTGGATGTACAAAAAGACTGGGGAATGAGAGGCTGGAAAGCAGTGCTGTGAAAAGGGACCTGGGGGTCCTGGTTGATGGTATGTTGAACATTCATCAGCAGTGCCCTGGCAGCCGGGAAGGCCAACTGTGTCCTGGGGGCATCAGGCAAAACATCACCAGCCAGTCATGGGAGGGGATTGTCCTGCTCTGCTCTGACCCGGGGAGGCCTCACCTTGAACATTGTGTGCAGTTTTGGGCACTGCAATATAAGATATTACACTGTTAGAAAGTGTACAAAAGAGGGCAACAAAGATGGTGAAGGGCCTTGAGGGGAAGGTGTATGAGGAGCAGCTGGGGTCAATTGGTCTGTTCAGCCTGGAGAAGAGGGGAGATCTCATTGCAGTCTTCAGCATCCTCATGAAGGGAAGAGAAGGG
This sequence comes from Calyptomena viridis, assembly GCA_013390005.1. NCBI lineage: Eukaryota > Metazoa > Chordata > Aves > Passeriformes > Eurylaimidae > Calyptomena > Calyptomena viridis. The sequence goes on from WEIV01015758.1 coordinate 12,334, forward strand.
GCAAGTACTGATCTCTTCACTCTTGTGGTGACCAGCGACAGGACTCAAGGAAATGACAGAAGGCTGATTTAGGGGAGGTTTAGGTTAGATATCAGGAAAAGGTTCTTCACCCCGAGGGTGGTTGAGCACCAGAACAAGCTCCCCAGGGAAGCGGTCACAGCACCACTGTCTCAGTTCAAAGGTGTTTGGACAATGGTCTCAGGTACATAATGTGATTCTTGGGGTGGTGCTGCACAGGATCAGGAGTTGAACTCTATGATATTGATGGGTTCTTTCCAGCTCAGCATATTCTATGATTCCATGAACTTTAACAAAACAAGATGCAGAAAGTAAACCTAAGGTTTTAGATATGCCAAAATACAAACTTAGTTGCAGCTGGTTATGCAAAAAAACTGGTCTTGTAAAATTAATTTTAATATGACACAAAAGAATAAATTCAATCATTCCAGAAACTTCCATGTTCCCTCAGAAGACTACTCCTCTTGAAGTAACCATTATTTCTCTTTTTAAGTTTGTCCTTCAACTACTGTCCTCAAATCCTGCAGCAAAGAATATCTCTGGGAAAAGTCAGACCAAACAGGAGGAGCTCAGAAGAACACTTTTTTTACAAAGGAAGAAAAGAACAAATTGTTCCATTTCTATTCTACCCAGAAAATGAATGTTCCTTTGTTATATAACTGAAATAATAGTCTCACTGATGAAATGTAATGGGTATTCATAAAAACTCCTCTTCTTATTATTGGAAATGCTAAGTTTTTATTTGCAATGTAATCAACTACGGGTGATTACCTCTTAGTAACAAATATTACTGCTTGCATATTTTATGTATAAATATCTGTTACCATGGATTTTGAATGCTGTTTCAAACTAATTTTTTTGATTAGTGAAGAAGAAAGCTTAAAAGTTGTTGTTTTTAAATGGGTGATGCAATACTACTCAAAACAAAATATTCTACTGTGATATTCCAACAAAAACCAGTAAGAGATCATTTCTGACCTCTGAACAACAAGCAATCAATAATGTTTGTTAAGGCAGGAAGGTAAGAAAAATTACCAGGCAGTCTCACAATTAAACTTGTGGAAAAAAAAAATAGTTATTGAGGTCAGAAAGTCATCTTTGTGGCATCATAAACACATCTAATTTCAGTCTTTCAATTACACTGAGTTATTCAACTACATTTTCCCCTAAGGCAATAAAAGGCATCCATGGAAATTCTCTGTGCATTCTTGGTGAAATATATTGCTGCCAAAAAATGAGTGTTTCTGACTCTGCAGTTATGGAACAGTCACGTTTGCTGAGGCTTCAAGTTAGCTAGCCTAAAATGCAGAGACCCAGCTGTAACTGGGATTTAATGCACAGAACTGCACTGCAGCTGGGCTCTGGAAATCTTCTGCAGTCCTGTCACTGTTGCTGGGTCATTGAGACTCCCTAGAGGAGAACTGGAGTTTGGAGCTGGGAAGTCCCAGGAAAGTGGTTTGAACACCAGGTCCTGAAGGTCCTTAACATCATTGCATTGAACCATGACTCTTCTACCACAACTGCTGACATTTAAGTATACTACATCTTAGGGGACATTGCTTAATGGTTTGCCGCGGCGCCGGCCTGGGTGGCAGCGATCCTGTCCCCTTCTTCAGCCCTGGCTAGCTTGTGCTGCCACGCCAAGGGCACCGGACAGGTGTGGGTCACCCGATGGCACAAGGGTCCTTCCCAAGGAACACCAGCCACCAGGCGACTAAGGCCTCCCTAGGCAAGTGGTACCCCCTATCCACACGTCCTGCGCAGGGACTATGTGTGTGGACTAGTTGGCCTGGCCTTGCCTAGGAGTCCTTGTCCGGGATGGTATGGACGCTGCAGCAGACGGAGGCTAAAAGGGTAGAAAGCAACTCACTCTCGTTGGGGCAAAACAGGAGAACAGTTTATTGGGGTCCAAACCCCATGGCAACCAACAGGGAGTGAGCACAGACTAGCTCAGGACCTGGGGTTTTATAGTGGGTAGGACTGAGGGGTGGAGAGAGGGTAAGGACCAATGGGGTTGAGGGAAAGGTGGGGTTAAGGGATGACAAGACAGGAGTAGAAGCCAGAGGCCTTCTACTCAAGCCTGTCAGGGACCGAGTAGGGATGATTGACAGGGAAGGTGCTAGAACAAGGGGTGGAGTTGGGGTACATACGTGGTGTAGGGATAGGAGGGGTTTAGGGAAGGGTACAAAGAAGGGGAGGAGTTGAAGGGATTACATAATAGGGGAGTATACATACACCAGAATGAACCAAATATAGGGTAGGAGGTAACAGAACAAACCATTACAGTGAGACAAACATAAAAGACACACCATCACAATAGTTAACTTAGGTGGTGAACCCCTTGAGAAAATTCCTTTTGCAATTTTGTATTGAATGTGGAGGCAGTCTGGTTCCACCAAACATGCTATTGCTGGAAGACCTTTTGCTCTATGCTACATGACATATCCAAAATTACACAGAAAGCCATATCAGAGAAAGAAACTGCACCAAAGATACCTAAATAGCACCAGCTAAATTTTCCTCTCTAAAAGGAAGAGAAGGGAAGGAAAAAACATTCTTTTTGCACCTATTCCACATGCATTTTTATAAAGGCTTTTTAGGAGGTGAGTGAACGTGAAAATCTGTGTCCCACTACAACTTCGTCTTCTTAGCAGACTGAAATTCCCTAATTTGTGTCTAGTGTATAAACACTGAAGTATTTAAATATTCAAAAGACAAACTTTGAGATGCTAATTAAAATTCTACATTATCCACAATTAAAGTGCTATTTCAGCTTTTCCATGTTCTATAAAAATTGTCGTTGCAAAAAATTTCATTAAAGGAAATATGGTGAATGCATCCTAGATATAGGCTTTCATGTTGTTTCGTTAGAAAATACTAATCTTTTCTGTTTTTCTTCTTTGCTCTTTGTTGCTATGGTCTCCCTCTCCCTATCAATGAGATTAAAGTGCCTTAATACAGATGCAAGCATTGATGGGGCAATTTTAAGAATTCAAGGGACTGATGGAGGTGTGAAACATCAACTTAAACCTAACTTTTCTACTAATCCCTAGTATATTATGTAACATAATAACCTAGTATAATATGTAACATTATATATATATATATAAAATAGATCAAGACAGACAGCGAGATACATAGCAGTAACTTGGCAAACAACTGTGCAACAACTTCAGACAGCATATTTGCAATTTAAATATGATAATAGAAAATAAGTTAATTGAAAGCCTTAGAGAATTCCAGACTATTTGATTATCCATTTAATATTTAAAAGAAATGTCTATTAGCAATAAATACTAGGAAAGGAACAGACTCATGTGATGATTTTTCTCTCCCATAAGTGCATAATTTAGGGAAAGAGTAGTATTTTTGCTGCTATTTTACAGCTTATCAAAAGCAAAAACTAACTACCTGTTGCTCTGGTCAACAGCACCCTTCAAAGTAAAAGTAATTTCTTGGGTTTCTCATTCAAGGTGAGGCTGCCCCAGGTCAGAGCAGAGCAGGACAATCCCCTCCCTCCATCAACTTTGCCTAATTCCCCCAGGACACAGTGTCCACCCTGGCTGCCAGGGATATTATATATAATTAATAATTTTATTTTGAGTAATTTTGAAGTGAGATCAAATGGAGTATAATAAGCTTATTTGGTTTATATTAAACTTATTGTCTGTGATAGAGTTATGTTGTAAAAAATGATACATTTCTACTTCTAATAATTTGGGGTGGATTTGTTTTTGCTGTATCAATTATATTTTTTCAGAAAAGTATAAGTGAAAAGGTAAAATCAGTTGCCATTATCATATAATCTATGCTCTTCAAAATTTGGAAAGGGAGATTCTATTCATTTAAAGCTTCTTCAGTTAAAAGAAAAAAATCAATTCACAAAAAGTTCTATGGACAGAAAAGAGACTATCAGAAGCACTTCTTTATCTTCTGAGTAAGACTTCAACTAAATGATTCAAAATTCTCCTTTTCATTTGAAGTCAACTTCAAGAGGGATTCTTTTATATAATATTGCCATTTGCTTAATCTACACTTTTAAAAATGATTTTGCATTATCCTTGTTTTATATGCAATGAGTCAGAAAGATTTTTTCATTTTCCTAAAGGTAATATCAGTCCAGAATGGCTTTGGCTTATTCCCTGACTGTTGGAAGTGATCTCAATCATGTGTGCTGTGTGCCAAAACAGAAAGGCCAGCTCACAGAAAAAGCTTGGTTTTTTTGCTATATGCAAAATCTATGTGGCTGCTGTTGAGCATCAAAATCTTCTAAAACAATGTGAGTCAAAAAATTATGTTAAAAGGATCTATGGGTGCTTCTGTCAACCTGTGATTGCTACCATGGTTCCAAGTACCCATTTGCTGAAACAGTTATTTATGGGTTTGGCATGCATCTCTTCTGAAGTATTCTGGCATAGGAGTGGCCAGGTTTCCTTATCCTCATGCTCAGGTAGGTGGTAGAAATGGCTCATAATAGGAAGGATTTGTCTATAAGAGAAGGTATTTCAGAAACTTAGCTGAGTGGGACAGAAATCGCGAGAAGCTACAGGCATTTAAAACCTGGCAGGAAAAACAAGGAGAATAGCAGTGCTGGAGAAAGCCTAGGAGACGCCACTGATCTTTAGATGACCTCAAGAGCTTGTGAGATTCCCAAATTTATTAGAACAATGGTACTTCTCTATGGTGAACTGTGTGTTAGCCAACACAGATGCTGTGGTGAGGAAATACACTGCCAATATACCTACAGTCATATGTAAGGGCTTTGATGTCTTTATATTGCTTCATGTGCCTGATGTGAGCTTGCAGATGTACTGAGGAAACTGTGAATGTCATTGATATGATCTTGAACTAAGTAGCAGCATCTGCAACCAATATTTTCAGTAGCTGAACAGCAGCTAGATCAGCAGATGAAATATTAAAAACAAGTGACTGTCGCTGCTAAAGAAAAAGATAACAGATGGCTCAAAACAAATTGGAAAGATATATTGATGAGGATGTGAAGCAGCAATTTAAACCTAACTTTTCTACTAATCCCTAGTATATTATGTAACATAATAACCTAGTTAATTATATAATATAATAAATATCTTTAAAAAATAGATCAAGAGAGACAGTAAGATACCTCACAGTAAGAGAGGAGGGATGAGATAGGATAGAGGAGAGAGGAGAAAGGAGAAAGGAGAAAGGAGAAAGGAAAAAGGAGAAAGGAAAAAGGGGAAAGGGGAAAGGAGAAAGGAGAAGGTGGCAAAAAAAGCAAAAGGAAAGGAAAAGAGAGAAACAAAAGGAAGAGGAAAGGAAAAGAAATGGAAAAGGTAAAAGGGAAAGGGAAAGAGAAAGGGAAAAGAAATCAAAGAAAAAAGAAATAAAAAATAAAAAGAAAAAAGAAAAAGGAAAAATGAAAAGGAAAAAGAAGAAAAGAAAAAGAGAAAAAAGGAAAATTTAAGCTTTGCAAAGTAATATAGAACTCTTTGTTGTAATATGAAATCAAAGCTTCAAACCCCTTAAACAATACTGTATCAGCATGAGTTTTCACTTCCTGATTTTGCTGTCCTTTGATTTGCTCAGTGCAGATGCAGCTTAATAGTCCTTAATGTTTTTTCTACTGCACCTTGACATTGCTATTAACTTCTCTATTTGTCTGCTGTGTTTGTAATCAGGGAGGCAGAGTGACTCAAATGAACTCCCCTTGTCTCTCTTTTATATTGTTCAAATATTAATTACTTGGTAAGAAAACCACATTTACTTGTGCTTGGATAATAGAGTTTTCCTCCTTGAAGATTCATTATTCGTATACATATTAATAGTGCTTCTGGGTTTACTCCTTTTTACAACACAGAAGAAATAAAAAGGGAGAGTTTTTCTTTCTACATTACACTTTGATATCAGCTCTGTTTCACACAGAATCTTTCACGTGGTTCCAGTCACACCAGCTTGCTCACTAATCTGTTGAAATAATCTAGAACAGCAAGCCAAAGAGCTTGGAAATTAGGCATCCCACACAGTGTTATTAATTCTTGTGGCCTTATAAATATTGATAATTACAAAACTGTTAAGTAAATGTATCTCTGTTGCAAAACACACCATGGGGAGGACTGAAGGAGATTTTTCACAATTTAAAAAAAAAAAATCCTACAGAGATTATGCTACCTTGCTGTGAAATCAAGGAATTTCACTGAATAGCTCACAGCTTCCTTTAGGGAGGAAAAAAAATTACAGAAATATGCCAGGCACAGCCTGGTATTGGATGATAAAGAATATTAAAGACTGATATTTTAGCTATATCTGTCTTTCAAAGTGAAAATGAAAATACAGATTTTCATGAAGAAATGTAGCTGATCCCATCTATAACTGGGAATCAATGTCAGGAATTGTACCAGGTAACACTCTGTTCCCTATAGTCACATTTCTGTCTTTGATGATGTAGCCATGGATGCTTTTGAATTTCCCCAGTAAAACTAGTACTAGGGCACTGTGGCAGAGTAGGAGTGGTAAGATTCTCAGTATGACATTGCATATGTGGATAATTATGATTAGGTTTATTGTTAATACAGCATCCAGATATTGTATTGAAGTATATAAAGGGTTATAATTTAAGTATGTTTGGCTAGAAGTGTACAGTTTTACAGGTTTTGGCCTTCCAGAATGCAAAATTATAAACATCAAAGCACCTATGGAGGTACCTTAGGATTTTATTTCCATATTTGACCAGATCTTAATACTTTTACTCACCCTCCAAAAGCAAGTGTTCTCCCTCTTCAGGGACGAGGGATCCACCTGGAAGCTGCCTACAACCTTGAGAGACAAGTTATCCCAATTGGTCCGGTCTCCAGCAGCAATTTTTACCCTTTTGCATGCTGAAGTGTACCAAAGTCGATCACAATCATCACAGCTCCTCCACCTTTGGAATGTATTAGTTACTTAAGCATCCCGAAAGTTCCTCCTGCAATTCCCACCTCTTGCTCTTATCTCACATTGCCTATCAGAGACAATTGCAAAGGAGAGGGTGTATGCAGGGGAAGAGGATGCATGAAAAGACACACCTATCCTTGCCCTTGTCACAGGCACTACCAGCTCCCTGGGGCCTGCAATGCCAGGGCTGCCCTATGTCCATCAGGGCATGGTGTGCAATCTGGACCCATCCCACCTCCCTAACCAGAGGAGTCAAGAGACACTTGGACAGGCCAAGCCCCAGGCCCTGGGCACCTCTGTGAGGGTGAGGACAAGCTGAGACCAGGCTGGGACATGGGCCTGTGGGTGGGCAGGGCAGACTGGGATCCCATGGGCAGCACCGGGGTCCTGAGCTTGGGGAAGAGTTGGGAGAAGCCTCAAAGGAGGTTCGACAACGACAGTCTGGACTGATTTTTGGGGCCACAATAGGAGTCGAATCAATCTACTTGGTTTTAGAAGAACTGAAGTTGCCTATTTGCTTTTGTACCAGATGCCAAAGCTTAGATTCTGCCAAGGTGGGGCTGGCAGGATGCCCCCTGTGTGGAGTGTGCAGGGCTGCCCCGCCCGGCACGGCTATTCCAGCTGTTCCAGCTGCTCTAGCGGCCCCACCACAGGACACAGCTGAGCNACTAATAACATATTTTACTTGTTCTAAACCACAGAATTCTATTTTTAAGTATAACCGAATTCAAAATCCTTTGCTATGAAAAAATAAGTTGTACAAAGAATTGAAACGAGTGTTCAAAGGCCTTGAAGCACAGCAGTTTAACCCATTTTAAAGCTAGTGGTGTGCTTTCCTTGGAGAACTGCACTTTCACTTCATACATTTCTAAATGAATCACAGCTTCACACTACCTATTAGTTCAAATGTGAATTCCATAAGACTTATAAAAGATGACTTCACTAAAAACATTTATTGTAACAACAATTAAGCTGCATTATTCTAGAGGGAGAATGATCTCAGTATTAATAAGAAAAAACAAATGTTAAAACAACTAAGGAATTTGATATATTTCACTATGATTAGCTGCTATGAGTCTCTAAACAAACACAATGCACAACTGTCTCCTAAAAATAATTACAGGGAATAAAATCTAAAAAAGCATGGTAAGATAATGTATTTTTTCCTATTTTATAATGTGATTTCTTCGTCAACTTCAATCAGACTAGCACGCTGGAATTCACAGTAGTAAAGGTATTTTGATGGCTAACAAGTGAACATCTGATGATAGTAACTATGATTGTAAGCACTAAGTTCCCACATCTAGTTCCCTAGTCAGCATCTCTGTTTTCATAGAATCATAAAAGTTGGANTGCTGCCCCACAGCCAGGGCTGAACGAGGGGAACTGTGGGAGAAATAGCCCTGAGAGCTCCGAGGACAGAGCGGGAGGAGAAGGTGTCCCAGCAGACATGTCCCTGTGAGAGAAACAGTTGCTTTTGCAAACGTATTATTCATTTAATTGCCTGTAATCAGCTGATCTAGCCGGTGAATTTTCTTGAATAACAAAAAATTCTAGGCATTCATTTGCAGAATGACATTTCAAATGCATCTGTGATTCAGTTTAAGGAATTAAAATATATATTATA
>WEIV01015758.1:21080-38841 GCA_013390005.1 Calyptomena viridis
TCCCTAGTCAGCATCTCTGTTTTCATAGAATCATAAAAGTTGGAAAAAACCTTCAACCAAACATTCAACCAAATACCACAATGCCCACTAAACAATATTTCAAGGTACCACATCTACTTGTTTTTTGGATGCTTCCAGAGATGTTGGTTCCACTACTTCCTTGGGCAGCCCATTCCAATACTGAATCACTCTTTCAGTGAAGAAATTTTTCCTAGTATAAAAACTGAACATCCTCTGGCACAACTTGAGACCATTTCTCCTTGTCCTATCCGTAGCTGCTTGGAAGAATAGATCATCTCCTCCTCACCACAACCTTCTTTCAAGTAGCTCTAGAGAGAGAGACAACGTCTCCTCTCGGCCTCCTTTTCTCCAGACTAAACAACCACAGCTCCCTCAGCCACTCCTCATAAGATGTGTGCTCCAGACCCTTCAGCAGCTCTGCTGCAGTTCTCTGGACTCACTCCAACACCTCAATGTCTTTCTTGTAGTCAGGGGCCCAGAAATGGACACAGGGGTCAAAGTGTGGCGTCACCAGGGATGAGTATGGGGGGGAATCACTGCTTTAGTCCTGCTGACCACACTATTTTAACACAGGTCAGGCCAGCTGGGCACACTTGTGGCTCATGCTCACGTCTGTCAGTCAGCACCCCGGGTCCTTTTCTGCTGGGCAGTTTTTCAATCACTGTGTGTCTAGCCTGCAGCGTTGCGAGGGGTTGTTGTGAACCAAGTGTAGGACCCAGCACTTAATCTTGATCCTCAGCCCATCTGTCCAGCTTGTCCAGAGCCCTCTGCAGAGCCTTCCTACCCTCCAGCAGATCAACACTCCCACCCAACTTGGTGTTGTCTGTGAACTTACTGTGCGTGCACTTGATCCCCTTGTCCAGACCATCAGTAAAGGTGTTAAACAGGACTGGCACCAATACTGAGCCCTGGAGAACACCACCAGTGACTGGGCACCAACTGGATTTAACTCTGTTCACCACCACGTTCTGGTCCTGGCCATTCAGTCAGTTTTTACCTAGGAAAGAGTTCACCTGTCTAATCCAAAAGCAACCAGTTAGTCCAGGAGAATGCTGTGAGATAAAGTGTCAGAGACTTTACTGAATTCTAGTCTACTGAAGTTTTACTTGCGGTTTTTAAGGATTTGATGAAGAATTTGGGTAGGGAGCTATTATATTGCTGTGTTTGGTTTCAGAGAAAAAGAAAATTTTTCAGATGTTTGTGAAAGACTATCATATTCATTCCTTGCAAGTGTTAACATGATGAACTTTTTCTCTTATATTTTAACTGAAACATTTGCCTCCATATAGCTCACAAATTTGTCCAGTCCTTATTAAATAATTACAATGTTCATAGAAAACTGATTCTACAGTTATAAAGAAGACTTAGATTACATACCCAAGTAATTTGTGACTCCTTCACAAGTACACTGATATATCTGATCAAATCTGAGTCATCTCAATTATACTAAAATTTATTGATATTATTATATTTTTATAATTATTGTTTCTATTCCTAAATATTTTTCTTTATTTTCCTTTTTTTTCTATAAAAGGAAAGTAAAAAATTCTACCAGTTCCTGGGAGATACAAGCCATGAGATAAGGAAAGACATTTTCGAATTCTATACTACCTTTAATCCTCTCATCCCTCTGCTGCAGCCCAACATATACCTTCCCATGGAAATTTAACTTTTAAATTAGATCAACCACTGAATATTTGTGTGTAAGACAATAACAATTGTATTGTTATTTGTATTTTACTGTACTCTGAATATGGCGTAACAGAATTACAAGACATGTCAGCATTTGATAACAAGATGCTCACAATGCTTCATTTTGTGGTAGATCACTATCATAACAGACTTTCACAATTACATAAAACACAATGGTTGAAACCACTAATAATTTATGTGGATAAAGGAACAAGAAGATGTTAATTTCCATGTAATCATTTCTATGTAAGTAGGTAGGAAGGAGAATAATTATTTACATGGAAATGGAAGACACAGCAAAAAAGGAGGTTCTTCCATAGATCTTTCACAGTGAAACCAGCTTAATAACATTCATGACTGTCACTATATTTTTTCATTTCCTTCTACACATATAAAAAGAGTTATCCATTTCAGCTCCTGTTCTCTAATCATGTAAAATATACATCTCTCTAAAATTCAGAACAAAACCCACACACAAACCAAAATTGTCAACTTGAAACAGTGATTCATAGCAGAAAAATATCTTATATAATTGCAGTAGTTTCTAGATAACAACAACAACAAAATGTCATGCATTATGGCAACTGTACAGGACTCAGACAAGAAGAAAAATACTCAGAACTGTGTAGGATAAAATAAAAGAACATACAAATAGAACAAATAGAAGGAAATATAATGAAGAGTTATTATGGTGGGATATTGCTTTATAATACCAAAGAAAGCCTCCACATATGCCAGGAACATGCTGCATTGGTCTAATTGAAAATTATGGCAGAAACTATAACATTGCCCCAGTATTCAAACACTCAAACTGTAAAGGGAAGGAGAGAATTTTCAATGTGAGGAGAAGAGTCAGGAGCCAAGGATATGTTACTGTTGGAAACTAAACAACACTGCAAAGACTAAATTAATTTGAACACAAAACACTTCAATTACAGATATATTTATAGTTCTACAAATTACATGATTTCCCTGTTCTGTAGCAGAGATCATGTGGTCCAGGAGTAAAGTTGGGTGAGTCAGTGGAACGCTTCCAGACACAGAGTGCACCAACAGGGGTTGGACCGCAGGTTCCATCCACAAGTCCCTTGGAGTCCTGGCTCTCCAGATCAGGGATCCTCCTAAATCTCAGGGCAAGGTAATGTGGACCCCTGGGTTTGCCCAAAGTTTCTCAGGTTGTCCTTTATTCCAGATTCCCTCCCCAGTTTCTGTCCTTGGAGTGTCCCTTAAATTTCTTTAGTTTCCTTAGTTATGGGATTGAGTTGAAAATATTTCCTTGGGGATTAGTGTTTTCAGCTTGTGTTGTTGTTTTCTCACGTGCTGTTGCCATTGTTGGTACCATCATCCAGATGATCAGGACACTTCTGGTCATGTTCACACTTGAGGATCATTGGTGTTATGGTTTGACTCCAGCTAAATGCCAAGAGCCCACACACACATCCAAATTTTCTCAGAGAAGGAAAAAAACCCCTCAACTTTTGTGATAAGGATTACAAGCAACTGTTTATTAACTATTTCACAAGCAAAACAGGCTCTAACTTAGAATATTAAGTATTCACTACTACTACTAAAATCAGAGCTTAAGAGTTTAAGATTTTAAGAGTGAGAAGTTTAATAGATGTTACAGACACCTTCTTCCCCCACTCCTTCTCTTTAAGATCTTTCTCCTTCCCCCAGCAGCTTGGGAAGGCAGGAGTGGGGGGGTTACAGTGAGACGTCTCTGCTGCTGCTCAGAAGAGGGAGAGAGAGTCCCACCCCAGCTTTCCTCGTGGGGTCTTCTCAACGAAAACAGTCTGTTACAAACTGCTTCTTAGATTTTATTACTGACAACAGCTTTTCAGATATTGTTGTCACGTAAGTCACTTTACCATAGGTGCAGTCATTCAGGTGCTGCTTGGCTGCTTCAGTGTAGGTTCTTACAGGCCACCAGTCCTCCCAAGAAATGCTGCTCTGCTGCTCCAGCGTGGGTCTCTTCTTCCCACGGCCCACAGGACTCCATCAGGCCTCCGCTCCAGACATAGACATCAAACATCCCACAGGATCACAGCCTCTCTTTTTCCAGCACTTATCTGCTCCTTCATGGAGTCTTCCAGTCTTCCACAGGTTTGCAGGTGAATCTTCGCTCCCTATGGTTCCTCCACAGATTGCTGGGGCGCTATTCCAGTGTTTAAGGCATCTTCTCTTTCTCCCTCTCTCCGAACTTGGTGTTAATCAAACTTCTCCCTCTCCTCTCTATTAAGTGGCCATGATGTTCTGCCTTGCCTTTTTTTTCTTCTCCTTCTTAAATATGTTATCACAGAGGCATTACCAGCTGATCTTGGCTGGCTTGGAGGTAAGAAATTTCCAGCAGCTTCTTGAAGAAGCCTCTCTCATAGCCCCCCCAGCTAATAAAAAACTCTGGCTACTTAAAACCACAACAGTAGGGTTGTTTGTATAGTTCAGCTTTCTATTTCCTTGAACACACAAAAACTATTCAAGGTTTATTCTGATGTTTGGGAAAAGGTGTTGGTCGCATTTTGTCTCCTGCTTAGCAAAAATTTGCTTAGAGCTCCAAGGTTTATGCTAATAGCTGGGCTAACTTGGCTCTAATTCAAGCAAAGGGGTCCACAAATGCCCACCTTGCCCTCTTCTTCCCAGCTGGATGCAGTCTTGCCAAGCACCAAGTACAGCAGTCTGGTCACATCCAGGAGAGATAACAGCAATAAGACGGGTTCTGGGACAGTGTGGCTGGTCAGGGCAGTAGAATGAAAACATGAGGCACAGAGTCTCAACATAGCTCAGTTCAAGAAAAAATCTGACCACTTGAGCCTCCTGTGAGATAGGGGCAAATCTTTTAGTTGCACAGCTCTTGCCCAGAATTTAGACACAGGTTTCCACAGCTGCATCAGGCCAGAGCTAGCCTGAAGCAGACACGGCTAAATCCACAGTGGAGAATAGCTGGGAGAACCTGTTTGGCACTCTGAGTGCCCTGTTGCTAATTTTATTGGGAAGATGGAAAGTGGAAATGTAGTCCATGAGAGAGAGTTTCCCAAAGACCACACAGAACAGTAACACACATAAGTATTCTGTATCCTATACTGCTTAAAGTACTGTGGTCTGTGGTGAATCTGGTTTATGCTTCAATATACGAAACAAAAAAGCATCTAAATATGAAGGAAACCATATTTGGAGATGCAGTTAGTAAATCAAAGGCAATCACTCATTTCAGGAAACTTAATATATAAAAGTAAAATAATTCAATATAAGATAGGAGGAACTACAGTTTTCCAGAATCAGTACCAAAGGAATTCCTATGGTGATGCATTTAAAATCTTATAATGTTATACCATGTTTGTAGCTCTTGTGGAACTAAGAATGAAAATGTGTCTCAAATAGAAACCCTAGACAGTAATATGCTTTTTTAAAAAGAAAATGGCTTTGTTGTTGATGCATATAAAGATGGAAGACATTTCCCAGGTGGGGTCAGCACTGATAAGCATTCAATTACCAGAGAAGATCAAAACAAGAATATGAGCTTTAAACAAAAAGATTTTCTTTTATTTTACATTTTCATTCACCACTGGAACAAATATATTCTTATATTATCAAAAAATATTTCCTTATATTCTCTATATACATAAAATCCTATAAGGAAATGGTGGGGATTCACTATAACAATGAAGTTATTTTACCTTCAGAGAATTTATTTACTGTGATATTATCTAGGTCCTTCCCTCACCTATACCAGTCCAGCTGAGGAATGAATCACTATAAAGCTCATTGTACTACCCAGTAATTCAGACTTAACTTGTTGAGTGTAAGACTGAAGGTCAACAGCTATACAGTATATGGGAATAAATTACTACTTCATAAATTCACCTCTAAGAGAATCTTATTGTAGGGCATAGGACTAGGAACATGGAAATAAAAAATCCTTTATTGGCATAAATTAGAATGACCGCATTTCTTATAAGTGAATGGAGAATTCTGACCTTTTAAAACATGTATGAGAGCATAGAGAGGCATTTTTTGTTCCAAATTGTGATGATGTGACTATGGATTAACTTCAGAGATACCTTGATGGAGTAGCACAGTGCTCAGTATAAGCTCTGCTCCCTGAGTAATTTCTAAAGAAAGCTACAGGTCAGAAAACAGATAAAATACCTGGAACTGGCTGAAATAACTGCTGCTTACATACTAATTGCCATGTTTGGACCTTCTGCAGTGTACTCCAACAACAAGAAAAGTAAAAATTTTATATTGTTATAAAAGTAGTGTGATTAAAACCCCTTGACTTGTGAAAAGGGATTCAATTCAATAGTTCGAATTCATGTCACTATTTCCCATGTCTGTATTGATAATACATATAAAAGAATCATCCATTGTAGTTTTGGATCCATTTAAGGGTTTTGTGAGTGTTGTGTGCTCTCTCTTTTCTGTTCCACTCTCTAGTTTTTATGTATCAAAGGGACTTGACTATATTCACAGTTAGATAATAAAAAAACTTATGGATCATCTTGACTTTGACAAGTAAGTTTGTCACTTCTTTTCTTTGGAGAAGGAGTAGAATATTTGTAACAGAGGGTTGGTCTTCGGCGATAGATGATGCTCTAGTATTGACTTGCTGAAAACTGCAAGTGTCTGCTGCCTTCTCAGACAGGGAAGAAACATGACGTATGAGAAGAGAAACAGGTATACTCAGTATTTCTCTCCTTGGGTTTCTGAAACGGTGTGTGGCATTCCAAGTGGAGACTACTGTGTGAAAAACAAATCATACCCAAGGCCTGAGTCCTGATAGACATATGAACTTCTATTTTCCAAAATTGTGGTATCCTTAGGCCGGGACTTTTTAAAGCCTTGCTTTATATTTCTAATACTTCAACAGCAGCATAAGATGTAGACCTTCAAAAAGTGACTAAACTCTGGAATTGTTCTTCCTCTGGTAATGAATCATCAGACCTGCCAGAGGGCTAAAATAGCTACAAGTGTACAACAGACCAAAGCGTGCAACACTAGAAGACTTTTTGCACCTTTGTACCTATGGGACTAGGTCCTTGAGCAGTATTCAGCTCTATATCCAGACACACAAATTTAGGTACATACAATATAAGTTTCAGCAGGCTAGCTGCTTGTGAAGTATGCAGATCTCATCAACAGTAGTCTATTGGGAACTGTTTATCTCACTCTAACTTAGATGCCTATATTTCAATAGTTCTCTTTATTTCATTGACTGTATTAGCTGCCTGTTGCTGTTGAACTGTAGCAGGAGGTTAGTCACACACACACAATTATCCCACATGCCACTGTGTGCACTGTAGACACATAAACAGAGGTGACTGGATCTGGAGCAGAGTCCCAGCCACCATGTTTGTGTCAGTATTGACCACCATCTACAAAAAAGACAACATTAATTGAAGATACTTCCCAGGCAGAGTAGACTAAGGAACAGAACAGATTTTGAACCACTCTAGGTTTGAAATATGACATTTTCTTCTCTTTTGTCTGAACAAACATTATCTCCTGAACACTTACTGAGGTGTTATAGTTTTGACATAAGCAGAGACTATTAAGCACAAGAAGAACTGATAATATGTTTTCTATTCTGTAGCATTACTTAAACTACAATATTGTGTTCTCATATTTAAAGAATATCTTCAGCTTCATTGATACAAGTTTCTTTTGGGTAACATGTCCTGTTTACGGAACACCTTAAACATATTAGAAGCCAAAAATTACAGGAAAAAATTTGTTTTAACTCTGTAGCAATTACTGCAACTTGGCAATTCAGAAAGTGATCTTAGTTCTGCTTGAGATGATGAAGGATCTGTGTAGCTGCTTGACACATTTCTCATAGGACACAGTTTGACTTTATTGTCTTAATAGATTAAAATGTTGTATCCATCACCACTCAAGTATGAGGTTTCAACAGGAGACTCAGTTAAGCAGTGCCATAGTCTAAAAAGCACAGGTTTTAAAACACACAATAGGACAAGAGGTTATGTTTTTCAGACACAGAACATAGAATGTCTCCATTATATTTAATTTTTTACTTTATCATTGTTTAGCAACATTTAGATAGCGCATAAATCTTTCCAGAGGTTTGCATCTTTCCATCTGTATCTGCACAAGGGCATGTGTGTAACTATCTGAACCTATCCCAATATTATATTGTGCAGTTTTAAAAGAAGAATATTTGTCTGCCCAGTAGCTATTCTGGGACATGTAATTATCTGCTGTAACACAGATTTCCGTGCAGCTTTGAGCAAAGCACTTGTCTCTATGCCTCAACGTGCTGTCTGTAAAATGGAAATAATATTTCACTCCTGCAGAGTAATTATGAGGCATCAAAACTGTGAGGCTTTCACATTGAGGATATTCTTACATGTCTGCTCTATAGCTACCTGACACTTCCCAGTGTAGAACACATTTTACAGAAAAAAAGTTCTAATGCAGGAATGTACAAATAGCTTTATATCTCAGGTTTAGAGTGGTTAAATTTATCCGCTCAGCATCCATTTACAACAGATTTTTAATGCAATTTTTCAAGTTCAATAACACATTCCAAAAAAAGCCCAGACTTTGGTCTGGGTTGTCATTGAGATTATGAGTTTAAATGCAACAATGCAGATTTTTATGAAGCAAAATCTTAATACCTCCATTGGTATTGAAAGACTTTCCGAGCATTTGGACTTTTGAAAGGGGCGTAAGAGGAATTCTTTTAGAACAGGATTTCACAGTTATTTCTTGGACAACAAAATAATATAAAAATGTATTCCAGGTACTAGAATAGGATAGACTAGGATAGAATAGGATAGACTAATAGGATAGACTCAAATCTGCAAACACATTTCACATTCAAGACTGCAAATAGGCATACTACAGCATTCTATGCTGAAAGTCATTTAGGAATGAGGATGGAAAGACATACTGTAATAAAATTAATTGTGAATATTTCTAGGCTGTTTCTTGTTGTCGCACCAACCCACACAGCTATCTTATTGACTTCTGTACATCAAACCACACAACTACCTTTTCCTTTCACATCATCTGAAGTTCCCTCGTCTTGCCCTTCATTCTGTCTCTGCCAGTGGCATCCAATGGCTTTGCTATGGTTCTGCCTTCCTTCTCTTTTTCTTTACTTTTTTTTCTACCTCTTTCATTTATTATTTTATTCTCTTCGCACTCCCACATTTGAGCTGAGTTTATTGTTTGATGTTTATTCAGCACACTCTGTTGACGTAACCAAAACTAGACCTGAACTTATCCAGAGTTCAGCAGGTAATCATACATATCAATTGAGGAGAAGTTTTGCTGAATTTTTACTCCCTGAAATGCTCCATTTCTCTGTGAATCTGCAGCTTCTGTTTAGAGGGAGTATAAGCCCTGTGAATTAATTTGCCAAATTCTGAGAAATTTTTAAAGAGAAGGAAGCAAAAACAACCAAAAGATGCTACTGACAATAAGGATAGAAAGAATATGTATGTATGTGTGTTCGTCTATAGTATTTTTTAACTTCTACCTATATTAACTTGATTCGGTTTTTAATTGTTGATCAAAAAGTAAAAATGTAAAACTTTTGCATGGAGAAATTTTATCAAGTTGGTGAGAGTTCACAAAAAAATGTAGTTCCATATTCCAACATTATGTTTTATGGTACATATATATATATATTAGTGAAAGACAGCTATGCAGTTGCTCAAAATTTATGAAAATCTGTCTGTTGATAAAAAATTTATATGAGATGTCTTGAAAAAAGCTTGTGGAAAATCCATCAGAAAGTCATTCCTTGCCTGGAAGAGTGTGTTTGACAGTCTTTGCTCACTTTTTCTAGAGTAATGAACCTTTCTTCTCTTTGACGTAGTGTTGTCATTACTTAGTCAGGTTCTGATCAAAAAATATTTTCAAGATACAGCACTCCATTGAATCAAGACAAACTACCCTTGTCCATGCATTCATCACAAGCAATTGATTTCTCTTTATTCCAAACTTCCTTCTAATGACCTTCATCATATTTGGTGCATGAAGCAGTCTGTTCCTCAAGATTTTTTCTTTCTCTACTTTTTCATTGTCAAACTGTCAATCCATTAGTTTTCAGGTTTGAAACTTTGCTTACTGAAGTTCATGCACCCCCTTATTTACCAGATTTGCTTCTCACTCACATATTAGTTCTGTCTGACAGTTTCATGCTCCCTCTCCCTTCCTCCAGGTCCCTTTCTTTTGAGCTTAATCAGAGATTTGTAGTATCTGCAAGTTGGAAATTTTCTATTCCCATCATATTAGGTGAAATGACTTGATTGAAGTACATGCCTCTTCAGAGAGATGTGGTTGACCCACACAGCAGTAATGAAACCTTACCATGTATATCAGAAGGCAGAATCTATCTCCTGTGAATTCCTACATCAATTCTGAGATGAGTATTAAGTGAGATAGTGCTGAGAACAGCTTTTGTGCAGGATTCAGGAAGTGTACTTTCAGGACACACCTCTTACATGACATGAGGCAGCACGCGCAGACATTTATAACAGAAATTCAGTGTCCTGCCAAAATTTTTACTTAATTCCAAAATCCAAGTTACTGTATCCACTTTATTTTTTTCCCCCAAAAAAGCAAAAATACCATATGTGTCTGGGTAAATCACATTTCTACAGGAGAGTTGCTCATTTAAACATTTGCTAATGTGACTCATATGCATAAATATATACCTGTACATAAGTTTCAATATTTAGTGCAAACACTGATCAAAAATACTTTTTGATCAAAAATACTTAGACAGAACTAATGTCTGTGGTACTTAAGGAATGATTATAGCATATGAAAGAAATCTGACACTCAAAGGCATCTGATAATTTTTTCCCCTGAAGTGAAGAAATGTGAACATATGGAAAATGTATTATTTAGAGAGTTGTAAGGCAGAAGCTGTTCTGTAATAAACAATGTGCTTGAAAACTTTGGTGGCCTTCTGCAGGAGGATGAAAACATTAGTGGATAAGGTTAAGTGTGGCTGATGTTGTCCACTTGAACATGTGCATAGCATTTGACACTGTCCTGCATGAACATCCTTGTCTGTAAACTGGAGAGACAAGGATTATCCACTCGGTGGATAAGGAATTGGCTGGATGGTCACATTGAAGGAACTGCACTCAACATCTCAATGTCCAGATGGAGAGTAGTGATGAGTGGTTTCCCTCAGAGATCTTCATTGGGACTGGCCCTGTTTAACATCTATGTTGGTGACATGGACAGTGAGATTGAGGGCATCTTCAGCAAATTTGCCAACAATCTCAAGCTGTGTGCTGTGTTCAACATGATGGAAGGAAGGGATACCACCCAGAGAGATCTTGACAAGCTTGAGAGGTGGGCCTGTGTGAATCTCATGAAGTTCAAAAGGTGAGTGCAAGGTCCTGCATGTGGATCAGTACAACCCCAAGCACAAATTTCCACACTGGGCAGAGAATGGATTGAGAGCAGCTCTGAAAGACTGGGGTGTGTGGATTGACAAGAAACTCAACATGGTGGGGCAGTGTATGTTTTTGGACCTGCAAGCCAACCGTATCCTGGGATGCATCAAAAAAAACATGACTAACAGATCAAGAGAAGTAATTCCCCTCTGTATTCTCCATCTGGAGTACTGTGTTCAGCTCTTAGGTCCCCAACATAAGGACATGTCTTTTGGAGTGAGTGCAGAAGAAAGTCATAAAGATGATCTGGAGGCAGGAGCATCTCTCCTATGAAGACAGACTGAGAGAGTTGGGGATGTTCAGCCTGGAGAAGACCTGAACCCAGCTCCAGGGAGACCTTAGAGCAGCCTTCCAGTGCCCGAAAGGGGCCCACAAGAAAGTGAGAGAGGGACTTTTTACAAGGGCATATANCAAAAAAAACATGACTAACAGATCAAGAGAAGTAATTCCCCTCTGTATTCTCCATCTGGAGTACTGTGTTCAGCTCTTAGGTCCCCAACATAAGGACATGTCTTTTGGAGTGAGTGCAGAAGAAAGTCATAAAGATGATCTGGAGGCAGGAGCATCTCTCCTATGAAGACAGACTGAGAGAGTTGGGGATGCTCAGCCTGGAGAAGACCTGAACCCAGCTCCAGGGAGACCTTAGAGCAGCCTTCCAGTGCCCGAAAGGGGCCCACAAGAAAGTGAGAGAGGGACTTTTTACAAGGGCATATAGTGACAGAACAAGAAGGAATGGCTTTAAACTGAAAGAGAGTAGGTTTAGCTCACATATAGTGAAGAAATTCTTTACTGTAAGGGTGGTGAAGTACTGGAACAGGTTGCTCAAAAAAGCTGTGGATGTCCCATCTCAGGAAGTGTACAAGGCCAGGTTGGATGGGACTTTGAGCAAACTGCATTCATGGAAGATGCAACTAGATGGCCTTTAAGGCCCCTTCCAACCCAAACCATTCTATGATTTTATGTTTCCATGATGTTAAACCATGACATCAAACCATGATGTCAGACTATGAAATTCTGCTCGGTTTTGTTTTATGTCTGGAAACATAAATGTATTCTTTCTATGTTTTTAATCAGGGCCAAACTATCTTTTTTTTTTTTGCCATACAGCAAGAACCTTTAATGTTAATCTATCTTAAACCACAGTATTGAATTCTTTTGAGAGTATTCTCTTGTGATATTGAATAAAGTTTTAGAACTATAAAAACTGATTGTCTTAGTGAGAAATCTAAGGATTTATACTATAGCTGCAATGGTGTGCCAGCAAGAGGGAGTTCAATCCTAATTTGCAACAATAACAATGTCAAAGTGATTATGAGGGGACCATTATTCTTCTACTTTTTTTGTCTGTTGTAGTCAGAGAGTTCATTTTATCTGCTACTCAGTAACTTCTTCAATCATTATTAGAAAAGACGATATTTTAAACTATTAATTTTGACCAGCTGAAAGAGTTTCTTTTTAACAACTTTCAATTACTCTTTATTTCACTCTCTAGCTGTAGAAGATAATGTATTAATTTCCTTTTATCTCCAGTGATAGCAAGACTCTGTTTTACAGTGCTTAACAGTTAGACTGAATCATAGCAGTAAAAATGGTGGAGATCCATTAAATTGCTCAATCTATTTCTACACAAAAATGTAATTTTTAGGAACAATATAGAAGCATAGAATAATGGAATGGTTTGAGTCAGAAGAAGCCTTTAAAGATCTCTAGTTCAACCACCTGCTATGGGAAGGAACACCTTCCACTAGATCAAGTTGCTCAATGCCCCATGCAACCTGACTCTGAATACTTGCAATGATGGGGCATCCACAGCTTCTCTACTGTCTCACCACCTATATTGTCAAAAATGTATTCCTTATATCAAATCTAAATCTACTCTTAGTTTAAATCCTGCCTTTAATCACTTTCCTATCTTTCAGAGGTTTCAACACGTCTTCAAGGAAGATCTGTTCCAGCATGTTACAGGCCATGAAGTTGAGGATGATTAGTCAATAGTTCTCAGTGTCTTCTTTTTAACTCTTTTTAGAAAGAGATATGATGCATATTTTCAAAAGCCGCATCAAGAGCCATGAACAAAAAGTTTAACTGATCATAATACGCTCATCATCCACCTTAAATCTTTCTCCTGCACTCAGTTTTGAAATGTATTTTTATCTCTCTAATTAGAGTAATACATTAGAAAACAAAACAAAGCAATTAAATTAACATTTGTTTACAGAAAACCTTCAGTGATCAAGTTTTTCACTATGTCAGCTTAATCTAGTTATGTTTTGCATGCTTTTTCACTGTCCTGTAAGAATGATATGAATTGTTAGATATTCTCTTAAACTCTCAAAGATTTCTTTTGATAGTCATCATGTTTCTAGATGCAGTTTTGCTGCTTACTGTTAAAAGTCTCATAAACAAAATAACATTTGTGCCATGGATCACATAGTATGCTTGAACTTTGAGCATAAAGTAACTAGTAATTTGATGAAATCTATTTTAAATGCAAATGCTTGTCATAAAAGGTAATGCAATTTGACCAATGAAATGCAAGAAAATCATTCCACTCTGTCCATATTTATACTATGACATTTGGAACGGAAAATCATGAGTGGGATGATCTCAGCAAACAAATTTTCTGATATCCAAATATTTCAACACAATCTATTTAAATAAAATCACTGTTCTTCTTATTAACAAAACTTAATGAGTTATTCATCAGAAGACTGAGTCATTCACTGTTTCTACCATTTTCTGCATTTTACTTTTTCAGCTCAAAGTCTCATCACCATTCAAGAGTATGTCTTAGCATTTTGGCAATCTTGTTAACTCATGATTTCTGCTGAGCTGTACTATATTTGTGACCTGCTCTTGAGAACTTTCCCTATTCTTCAAACCAATTAGCTTACGTTCATCATGCTTTTGGCCAGTCTCTTGAATTCACAATCAGTGAACTGATTGTGCCCACAGACCACAGTGGACAGGACAATAGTTGGGTCAGAATCTATTTTGCAGGACTCTTTTTCTGTTCACACACATATTGGTCTTTCAGTTATGCTAAAAATTTAAGATATGACACTTGGATTCTTCCCACACACATGCCACGTGAATGTATGGATTCTTAGCACTGTCTTTGATGTCACAGGCCACACCTGGTACTGTTGGAGGCCTGAAGACCTATGCAGAGGTGTTCTGACATATCTAAAAAAGATGACAGTGCATACTGTAGGACCTTGTGTGAGGATATGGTATAGGTGAAAATTTACTTTTAGAATGGTCCAAATAATTTTTTAATAGTTAGTGATATCTTGTAATATTCCCATGGTAACTTTAGTGCTGGTGGACGGCATACCATATTTGTGTTTGAAGGTATGATGTCAAGTTTGTTTGGCTTGTTTGTCTGTTTGTTTGGGTGTTTTGTTTTTGATTTTATTTTTTTAATTTAGTTAGTTGGCTGGTTTTTTGTTTGGGGGTTTTTTTGAGGGGTTGTGTGTTTGGAGGGTTTTTTTATGCACAACAAAGAAAGAGTAGAAGAGTGTAAGCTCTGTTAATCAAATGCTGGAGAAGACTGGTGCTGTGTAGGAGAGTGAAATGTGGCTTTGTTCTACCACTGCTGTCTATGACTGCTTGCTAAAGCAATCCAATCCGTCAACTGATTTTGGCTTTTGCTTAGAGATAGGAAAGTATAGTTCCCTTCCAGAAGGGATCCTAGGCACAACTGTTCTTATAAACAATTTGGAAGTGAATATAGGGGAGGAAAATGGAGTGATTCAAACATGGAGATTTTTATTTGCTATCTGATAATAATTTAGTGGTAGTATTATACTACTGTACATAGTATTATATTGCTATGTATTGCTACCATTTGCATGTTTATTAATATAAAACATTCCAAAATATTCACACAGCTTTAAAATAGTAGTACTTAGGTAAAACAGTCTATTGGAAGATGAACCAAATCTGAGATACTCTTGAGATGCATGAAGTGCTGTGGTTTGAAACTGTATTGGTTAAAAAACTACCTTCACATATAATGTTCAATATTCTTATGTGATTCACTACAGCAAGGTCATCTCTGCCAACACATTACCTTTACATTTGAGCTTTTCATTAGACATGCTACCTAACAAAAATAAATACTTGCATTAAAGGTATTGAACTCCTAACTTCACCTTCACTGAGATGAAAAACAGAATAAATCCTCTAATATATGCTTGTATTCTGCCTGGAGTCTAACTTCTTCTCCAGGAGGGTTTGGTTTTTCCACGGATTCTCTGTTATTTCTACCAGTTCTGTGCACTGCCTTGAATATCTAGTGCCATTTCATACTTCTTAATCAGAACTAAGTACCTATGCTTAGGCACCTGAAGCACTCCTTATAATGTTGAGATCTTTTGGTATTTTTCTCATTATAATCTCAGAAGCAAGCAGAGTGCAATGATAATCTTTGAAATTAAAAAGGCAGCCCACAAAAGGGAAACCTTAAAAAAAGAGAAAGGAGGGTGAAGGTACTGAATACCTGTCTCCATCTGTCCTGAATGGTACCCATCTGTCAACCTGTATTTTTCAGAAGACAAGTTCCTTAATGTCAATGTTTGCATTCTCCCAATAGACATGAGGGTTTCTGTGCACTGGAAAATGTAAAAATTCCCAATTAAACTAATTTTGCAGACAACATCTGTGCCTTTGATAATATCACATGCATATAAATACAAAAAACTGAAGTGGCTTTTAAAAATTATGTATTCTATGTAATATTAGAATCATAACATTGTTAAGGTTGGAAAAGATCTTCAAGTTCATTAAATCCAACCATTCACCACTAAACCATATCCCCAAGTGCCACATCCACACGTCTTTTGAACACTTCCAGGGATGGTGATTCTACCACTTCACTGGACAGCCTATTGCAATGCCTAACACCTTTTCAATGAAGAAATTTTTCCTAATATATAATGTAAACCTCCCCTGGCAGAACTTGAGGCCATTGCCTCTCATCTTACTACCTGGGAGAAAAGACAAACATCCATCTGGCAACAACCTCCTTTCAGGTAGTTGTAGAGAGTGGTAAGGTTCCCCCTGAGCATCCTCTTCTCTATGTTAAACAACCTCAGCTCCCTTGGCTGCTCCCCATGAGACTTGTTCTCCAGACCCTTCAGCTCTGCTGCCATTCTCTTGGCATGCTTCAGCTCCTTCATGTCTGTCTTGTAGTGAGGGCCCCAGAACTGAACACCAGTTTTGAGGTGAGTTCCAAGTACAGAGGGATGATCACTGCCCTGGTTCTGCTGGCCACACTATTTGTGATACAAGCCAGGATGCCATTGGCCTTTTTGGGCACACTGCTGGCTCATGTTCAGCCATCTGTCAACCAGCACTCCCAAGTCCTTTCCCACTGTGCAGCTTTGTAACCACCCCGCCCCAGTCTATAGTGCTGCATGGAGTTGTTGTGACCCAAGTGTAGGACTGGCACTTTCACTTATTGAACCTCATACTGGTGGCTTCAACCAGTTTGATCCAGTCTGTTCAGATCCCTCTGCAGGGCCCTCCAGTAGATCAACACTCCCACCCAGATTAGTGTTAATCTGCAAACATACTGAAGGGGCACTCGATTCCCTGATCCAGATCATTGATAACAGTGTTTAACAGGATTGGCTCCAATAGTGAGCCCTGGAGAACACCACTGGTGATTGGCCACCAACTGGATGCATCTCCATTCACCACTACTCTCTGGGCCAGGCAATCCAGACAGTTTTTGGCCCAGGAGAGTACACACGTCTGCATCATGGGATGCCAGGTTCTCCAGGAGGAAGCTGTGGGAGACAGTGTTAAAGGCTTTACTGACATAGAGTTAGACAACATCCATAGTCTTTCTCTAATCCACTAAGGTCACATTGTCATCAAAGGAACTCAAGTTGATCAAGCAGGCTGTGCCTTTCATAAACCCATTCTGACTGGGCCTCATCTCCTGGCTGTCCTGTACATGTCGCATAATGGTACCCAAGATGCTCCATGACCTTCCCCAACACTGAGGTCAGACTGGCAGGCCTGGAGTTCCCTTGATCTTCTTTCTGACCTTTTTTATAGGCAGTGCCACCTCCCACTCCAAAACAGAAGGGAGCATCTGAGATTCATAGATATCTGTGATTGAAGAAGATCAGCAAAAGCCAGAAGGATTTAGAAAAGCTCACAGAGTTTTATCAGCAAACTACACACTCAGCTTGGAAATTGGTATGTGTTTTGCCCTGTCTTCTAATAATAAAAAGAATAAAATAAAAGAGGAAAAAAAAGATAGGGTGAAAAAGAGATCAGAAGGAGAGGAAAGGAGACCACCAGTCCTGGGTCCAGCATCAATGCAGACAATGGATCTACGTTAAATTCAGGGTCCTGAGGGCATGCCACATGGAATTTGTAGAGGTGTCTTTTTAAAGGTAAGTTTTCCCCACCCTGAGATTAGATTTCTCACTCTTCATATAAATGAGTTAACATGTGTAATCCATTATTCTGGACCTTTCTGGAAATGGGTGTCCCGGTTTGGAACAAATATATTCAGAAGGATAAATATTCTCTGATAAAAACAGGCCACAATCACCCTCTCCCACCAGGTTCGAGGAAAGAAATATTTCCTC
>WEIV01015758.1:38903-51569 GCA_013390005.1 Calyptomena viridis
GAATATGGGATAATCATAAAGTCACCCCAAGACAATGGGTCGGGGAGCTTTGAGGGTCTTCTGATGGTCTTAGTTCCCCTCTACCAGACTGAGCCTCAGGCAACAGTTCATGCCTGCTTTTTGATTGCACTTCCATGCTTGCACTGGCCTTAATGTTGTGCAGTCAACTTTGACCAGAAAAGGGAAGTTGGTCCCAGAAAGGTGCCCTACCTCTATGCGGAGCCCTTTCCATCCACATCCTGTTTTAACTTTCCTGTTTGAATGGTCGTTGGTGTTTGAGAAAAAACAATGCATTAACTCCTTGCTGCTCAGTCTTCTACAGATGTGCATTACATTTGCTAACTTCCAGCCAGCTGGAACCTCTCCAGTTAGCCAGGACATATAGTAAAAGAAATTGTCCTGTAGAAAAGAGAAAAAAACCTCATCTTTGTTTCACAGATATATTTTCACCACTCTCAGAGGGCTTGGGTTAACTCTTCCCATAATACAGTCTGTTAAAGAGAGAAAATGCAACACTCACACACCCTTATTTGAAGGAGGAAACCCTCTGGTATTCTTGAAATCAAGTGGCTCTCCTGAAAAAAACCCCTTCCGTTATGCATCTGCTATTGCCATCAAAAACTCCATACAACTACAATCTACACTGGAAAACACTATTCCATTTGTCTTCACTGTATAAGTAAGGTATTTCAATGACAAATTTCAATTTATGTGATGTTCTTAATTTCCAGTCTAAAAAAAGTAATAGATTATTTTATATATATGGTGTTTAAACAATCAGTGAAGGTAGGGCCTATAAATGCAAGACTAATTATACTGATTTTTAATAGATTGAGAGAACAGGTATTACACAAGTTTATAATGTAAAACACCAGAGTGGAATTCTACTCTTGGCAGCATAGCCTCTTCTCTTTGCATCACAGAATAAAGCACCATGAATGAACTGTATTGTGACAATTTACATGTTTGCTTAAAGAGTTAAGCAAAAGGCACAAAACTAGACTGAGTTCTGTTACAGAATTTATATCTAAATCTACAGCACAAAGAGCAGTATATCTTTATTTAGCCTAAAGAAAGTGCACAATTGAAGACCCATCAATTTCAGAAGGGTTCAGATGTAAGTTTTCATGTTGTTTAAAATATGGATGCTAAGAGGACAAACATTGGGAAATGTAAATTCTATCCTTTAAGCAACAGCTCTAACCTGGAAAATGGTTGTCAAGGGTTGTCTGTGCCTCTGGCATGTCAGCATATCTGATCATAAATTACTAAAATTCTGAAAAGCATAGTTGGCAAAACATGGGGTAAAACATTTTACTTATCCTCATGGTATATTAGCCATAAAGAAAGGAAAAACTGACTGATGAGTAAAATGCATACTACAACTAATTAACACTTATCTAGAATGCTTTCAAAATTAATTATGCTGAATTCAGTAATGAAAGTAAAATGTTGGAAATGAAGACTGGCATGTCATTTTCTATAGGGTTGTCTGCTTCTTTGATCAAGTAGGTGGGTTAGAAGGAAATCAGATTCGACAAGAAGGATTTTCTCCTTAAGAAACCATGTTGGCTGTGACAAATGAATGTATTGTCCTCCAGGTGTTTTTCAATACTTCCCATAACAATGATTTTACCAGGGACTGAAGTGAGACTGACAGGCCTGTGGCTCTCCATCTTACCCTTTTTGAAAAGTGGAACAACATTCACGGGCTTCCAGTTAGTTGGGACCTCTCCAGATTCCAAAGACCAGTCAGAAATCATCAAGAGATGCCATGCAATGACATCAGCTACCTCTTTGAGGATTCTTGAATGAATCCT
The DNA here is from genome assembly GCA_013390005.1 of Calyptomena viridis. Classification (NCBI taxonomy): domain Eukaryota; kingdom Metazoa; phylum Chordata; class Aves; order Passeriformes; family Eurylaimidae; genus Calyptomena; species Calyptomena viridis. Next base: position 40,724 of record WEIV01015758.1, read on the forward strand.
ATAGATTTGTAGGGATCCAGCTGGAGCAACAGATCTGGTACAAACTCAAGGTCAACTGGGAGTTCATAATGCTCATAGTCATGATCCTCCAGCTCAGGGCACTGAGAGACCCTTGGTCCACCATCTGTGTTGGAGACACAGGCAAACAACACATTAAATGGCTCTGCCTTGTCTGTCCCTGTTTGTGAGGTAACCATCCTCATCCTGTAACAGGTCAATGCTGTTTCTACACTGCCTTTTGCGATTAGTATATTTGAAAAAAACTTTTTTTTATTTTCCTCTACATTTCTGGCCAGCTTCAACTCCAATTGAGCTTTGGTCACATGAATTTTCTCCCTACACTTTGTCTCTGAGACTTATACCTTATGCATAACTTTTCCTCATAACCATTACAGCTATGCATTACTCTGCTCAAAAAATACAGGCACTGCATCAATGCAGATAAGTAATTTTGTAAACCAAATGAAGATATCTCATTTTTGAAGATAAAGCACAAAGTTAATGGCACTGAAAGGCAACATCAACACCATCAGAAGTGTTGTCAGGCAAAATACTCCATATGTTCCTGAAGGTCCATCTAAACAATTACACTGTCTCAATACTGACCATACCTTCTTGTGAAAGAGCATAAGTAGAAATCCAATATAATGCAGAAGGGAAACCCTACATTTAATTCAAGTATTTCTTCATCTAATCCAGTGAGGATTAAAGTCTTCTTAGCTTTTGGGCCAAGTAACATCAAAAGTTAAGTATCCCATAACCTTACAAAATTTTGAGAACCATCGAGTCATATTAATACATTAGTTTTTATACCATAAATGAAATTGAATAGTAATTTATTAGAATAAGAAAGATATGCTGTAGATAATATTTACAGACACTATGCATGACAGTGTTCAGACAGTTTACAGGGCCCGTCTGAGATCACATGAATCTCTGACATTTTTCCAGTGCAGCAATATACTTCAGTGAGGATTTGGAATCAGTCCCTGAGTAGCACAACCCACTGTGTCAAAGTAGTTATTTTTAGTGAGTTTATGCATTTGCATTGTGCTAGACATTGCTTGTCACATTATTGGATTGTTAATTAAGGAGATAAGCTATTAATCTTGGTAATAAAATGTTTGAATAAAGAAAGTACAAAGTTACATGTAGCTGAAACCATACAGAAGTTAATGGGCTAAATTTAGCACCAGCTCAGTTCCACTTAAATCACCGGAAATAAGCCAAGTTTGAGTCCGAGTTAATGACTTTTGTACTATGCTAGTGCATTTCTGTCATACATCTGATTTGATATAATTTGTTGTATTTTAAACAACAAATGGCGTTCCCTGCTGAGTGCACTACTAGTTATTGTCTCAGCTATTCATGTAAAAGTAATTGAGATGATACTGAAGTGCATGTACACAGTGACAAAGCAAATATCTTGTGAGATAGAAATGAGTATTTTTTATTGAACTATCGATTATGATGAATAGGAACCAATATCAAACAATAGTAACCACATTGATTCTGTGAAAACCTGATTAGTTAATGAAGTAAAAAAAAAACCCCACACAACTACACCTTAGAGAAATGGAGCATAGTTTTTACCAAACATGACCAGTTTATAAAGAATTAATGATCACCTGCTTGACATTTACTTTGGCAAATAGTGACAAATTATGGGAGCATTTTGCATAAAGTTAACTTACCAATTAAGAAAGACAGCTGTTAATGAGCAAAACTTCTGCTTAATTACTCTATAAACAGGCATGAATACATCTCAAGTGGACTCAACACTTAGTGAACAATCACCTTTTGTGGTAAGAGCTCTCTAGAATCTATAGAGAGTAAAAGAAAATTTCCTGTCTATTCTTGGATGAAAAAATTACATTACATATTTTTCCCAACTAAATTTTCAATTTTTCCTTCTCTGGAAAAATCTGTTCCAGTGTCTCATTCCTCTCATAAAAATTCCTTCTTATATTTTTTATAAATCTACTCTCTTTCCATCTAAATGCACTGCACTATCTCTTGTCACCACTGGTCCTGGTAAAAAGTCTTTATCTGTCTTTCTTATAATACCACTATAAGCATTCAAAGACCACAATAAGATCTTCCTAGAGACTTCTCCAGGCCTGAACAACTCAAATTCTCTCAGATTTTCTTCATAGGAGAGGTGTTGCATCCCTCTCATAATTTTTGTGTCCCTCCTTTGGGCATGCTCTAACAGGTCTTTGTCTGTCTTGTGCTGAGGATCCCAGAGTTTGACATATTACTCCAGGTGACATTTCATGAGGTGGAATAGAGGGGGAGAATAATTGTCCTCCTTGACTTGCTGGACATGCTTCTTTTATGCAGTCCTGGATATGACTGGCTTTCTGAGCAGCAAGTGCTCATTGGTAACTCATACATAATTTTTCATCTCCCAGTATTCCCAAATCCTTCTCTGTAGGGCTACTCTCAAACAGTTCACCTAGTCTGTATAGACATTGCTAGTTGCCTGACCCAAGGTCAGGACCTTGAAACTGGCCTCATTGAACTTCATGAGATTTACGTCAGCCCACTCCTCCAACCTGCCAAGGTTCCTCTGGATGGCATCCCTTCTCTCGAGTGAATCAACTGCACCACTAAACTTGTGTCACCTGCAAACTTGCTGAGGGTGCACTCTATTTCACTATCCATGCCACTGATGGAAACATTTAACAGTATGTGTCCCAGTACACATCCCTGAGGGACACTATTTACTAAATCTTTTCCACTTGGACACTGAGACATTGACTGTAACCCTTTGGATGTGGCCATCCTGTCAATTTCTTATCTAACAGTTCTGCAAAACCATGCCCCCATAAGAATTTTGTGTGGGATCGTATCAATGGCCTTACAGGAGTCCACATAGATGACATTTGTAGCTCTTCCCTCATCCAGGGATGCAGTCACTCCATTTTGAAGTCCATGATTACTCAGGCATGATTTGCCTTTGGTGAGAACATCTTGGCTGTCTCTATTCACCTCCCTATCTTCCATATGTTTCAACATATCTTCCAGGATGATCTGTTCTGTGATATTACCGGGTCCAAAGGTGAGCCCTGCCAATCAGTAGTTCCCAGGGTTCTCCTCATCATCCTTCTTAAAAGTGGGTACAATATTTCTTTTTCTTCAGTCACTGGGGACTTCACATGACTGCCATTACTTTTCAAAAATTGGTCAGCATTCTTTTATGCATCCTGGGCTTCTGCAAGCACACATATTCAAAAGATGCTCATGGAATTTGAAGCAGAAAATGTGGAAACAATTGCTACTGGTCTCCACCCCACCTCCTCCTGCCCAGGGGAGCACAGTGGTGTGAAAACAAAATTAAACAAAAATTAAAACTATGACAGTATTTTATCATAGATTATAAATGTTGCAAAAAAAGTACTTATATAAGAAAGGATTCACGTCGTGTCCTCTTTATTGGCATATTCATGGCCAATGTCATCAAATATGCAAACACACTTATAAACAAAGCTGTTTCTTTGCTTCACAAAACAAAACAATTATGTTGGCAATAAATATAGTCAATGACCCTTCACGTTGTGAAGAGGCAGCATTGTTTTTTTCAGGGGTGTCAATATAAATTGCCTTATTAATGTTTCTTTCATATATTCAATTACTAATTCAACTCCACATCATTTCACCTGCTCTTTGAAATTCAATTTAATGGAATTTTTATGAATATATTTTTTGTCTTTTGAAAAATAAATGTCATGTTCTCTTTATATATTCAATAAGAAATTACATGTAAGTTGAAAATGCATTTCAGGGAAGATGCAGTTTCCATCAAGCATCAGATAGGACAACATTAAATTACAGATAAAATTACAACACAATTGTTTCAGGTTTGCGGTCCATTATTGTCCTGGATATCCTTCATAAAGTCATTCTCAAATACACAAAACTGGTCACTTTCTTTAATAAGGTCTATTGCACACTATCTCAGCTTTATTTCAGGCAACTGAAAAGCTACTCATTTTATTTTTATTTTACACAATCAGCTGCAGTACTCGAGGGAACAGCTTCCTGTGGCACTCTGGGTTTTCTTTGAACTGCAATATGTTACACAGCCACCTGCTTTTACAGGAAAAGTGTGAGAGTTAATGCATTTTTAAAGAAGAATTCCTGCCCAATGAATACTCTTGTCTATAACATCCATCTCCCATCCATCAGTGATTCTCTCCATTGTGGCACAAATTATTTCCCAGCTTCTGCCTATGCTAAATATATTTGCAGATATAGTTCTCTTGGGACTTCCCTTTTATGACATTTAGGCTCTTTCCTTTCCTTAAGATAAAACCCACACCACACTATGTTTGTGAGTATACAGCATCATGCCATACATCACCATGCCTTCAGCATCACACATCTTGGTAAAGCAAGCAAAGGATTTTTTCCAGAAGACTTAATATCAGGGACTTAAATGAAGACTAGATCCAAAGGCTTATAAATATAATAAGTATTGTAATTACATTTAATAAATAGTTATTAAGGTAGTAATGTTTTTCTGGTGAGAAATTAAAAGATGTAATCCACAGTCAGGGGTCATGGTGGCATGTGAATCTTTTCTTTACTTGTGAACTTAGATATTGGTTTCTCTCCACACTGGGTGGTCTTACTCATAAAACTATGCATTGTCTATTCAGGTTTTTCCTTCAGGAAATTAAAGAGTGCCACTCTTTAATTCTAATCCCAGCCATTTGCTTCCTACCCATTACAAATAGAGGTATGGAGTTTCATGCATTTCATGCTTCTTTTATGTCAATGAATTTAGGCTTTGGATGCCAATGAATTTAGGCTTTGGATGCCATTGAATTTAGTAGTTCTACTAGGAGTTTAATGGTTTACATACCTGTCTCAGTTTGAGACAATTTGGAGGAGTGGAGATTTCAGGCAAAAGTCTCCTTCCTCGGATTCAATATCCCTAGTTTTCTCCAGTACAGAGAGAGACAGAGATCAAATACGCTTAGGTGTAAGTGAAAAAATAACTCTTGAAAATATTAAATACTAACCAGTAAGGTGAAACTTCCCAAGCCCTCACCCACTGGACCAAAACGAGATGTCAGCCGGCCTCCTCCCACTCGGAAAACCTGACAGGAATGGTTGGAGAATCAGCACTGCGGTGATGCTGCGGTGCTGGTACGAGCAGTGGCAGCAGGGCTGAGGACCCCTTAGCCAACTGGAAGTACCCACAAGACACCTGTTGAATTCAGCCATGACACTTGGTTGTTGCAATTTTGATGTTCGTTGGTCAAAGTGGTGGTTGTAATTCTGTTGAAGTGGTGGTCACTGTCCAGATCTGTCGAGGTAGTGGTGGAAGCCCTGGGTGGTAGAAGTCCTGTGTAGTGAGGGAAGAAGACCTCGGTATTAAGTGAAGTCTGAGTCTGGTCTTTTATTGGGCTCAGGCTAGGTAGGAATGCCTGCAGTACCTCCCCTGGGATAGGGAGTGCTACCCTGGATGATGTAATACTGGATCAGGGGACATTTCAGGAGTCTTTGATGCCTTCTGAGATGTTACAGCTGCCTGTTACAGCAGCACAGGTGGATCCATCATGGCCACCAGCAGAGATTAATATCTTCAGGCCATGTGTATGAATTGTCCTGGTGCTTCCTGGAGGGGAGTTGTCACAGCTGAGTCATTTGTGCAAGGACAGAGAAACAACATACAGCTCATAGCCTGAGGTGGCAGGTGTGCATGACCTCAACACCTGAATGGTCGGAGTCATCTGCACTCCAGTCTTTCACACTTTTGGATACATTCTTCTTCTAGGATAATAGTACTACCCTTATCTTAAGGTCCCATCCAAGTCTAAATTAGTGGGCATATTTGGGAAAGAGAGAAAAGGAAAGGTGGAATCTTTGTGTAACCCAGGACAGTACTATGAAATTACGTAAAAATTGGGGAATGAGATGCTGGAAAGCAACACTGTGGAAAGGGACCTGAGGATCTTGGTTGATGGCAAAAATATGCCCTGGCAGTCAGAAGGACCAAATATGTCCTGGAGTACATCAGGCAAAGCATCACCGGCTGGTCGAGGAAGGTGATTGCTCCACTCGGTTCTGCACTGGTGTGGCCTACCTTGAATATTGTGTGCAGTTTCGGGTGCCACAATATAAAAATTATATAAAGCTATTGAGAGTGTCCAAGGCAGGGCTACAAAGAAGGTGAAAGATCTACAGGGAAGGCCATACGAGGAGCAGCTGAGGTCACTTGCTTTGTTCATCCTGGAGAAGAGGAGACTGGGGGGAACTCATCACATTCTACAACTTCGTCATAAGGAGAAGTGAAGGAGCAGGTATTGATCTTTTCACTTTCGTGACCAGTGACGGGACTTGAGGGAATGGACTGAAGTTGTGTCAGGAGAGGTTTAGGTTGGATATTAGAAAAAGGTTCTTTACCCAAATGGTAGTTGGACACTAGAACACGCTTCCCAGNGTGGAAAGGGACCTGAGGATCTTGGTTGATGGCAAAAATATGCCCTGGCAGTCAGAAGGACCAAATATGTCCTGGAGTACATCAGGCAAAGCATCACCGGCTGGTCGAGGAAGGTGATTGTTCCACTTGGTTCTGCACTGGTGTGGCCTACCTTGAATATTGTGTGCAGTTTCGGGTGCCACAATATAAAAATTATATAAAGCTATTGAGAGTGTCCAAGGCAGGGCTACAAAGAAGGTGAAAGATCTACAGGGAAGGCCATACGAGGAGCAGCTGAGGTCACTTGCTTTGTTCATCCTGGAGAAGAGGAGACTGGGGGGAACTCATCACATTCTACAACTTCGTCATAAGGAGAAGTGAAGGAGCAGGTATTGATCTTTTCACTTTCGTGACCAGTGACGGGACTTGAGGGAATGGACTGAAGTTGTGTCAGGAGAGGTTTAGGTTGGATATTAGAAAAAGGTTCTTTACCCAAATGGTAGTTGGACACTAGAACACGCTTCCCAGGGAACTGGTCACAACCTGACAGAGTTCAAGAAGCACTTGGATAATGCTCTCGGGAACATTGTGTCATTCTTGAGGTGGTCCTGTGCAAGGCCAGGAGTTGGACTTTGGTGATCCTGATGAGTTCCCTTCCAATTCAGCATATTCTATGATTCTATGAAAATGATTTTTTCTCTCACCATTTAAAAAATCATAGATTATTAAAGGGTTGGAAGGGACCTTAAAGATCACCTAGTTCCAAAAGCCCTGCCACATGCAGGGACACCTCCCACTAGACCAGGTTGGCCAGAGTAGACAAGACCTTATCCAAACTGGCTTTGACGGTGACAGGGGTGTTGTTTCCCCAATTTGTTTCAAGATCAGTTTCAACCATCTTCCACACTGAACTGCCACTGCAATGCATTTATAATAAATACTACATAAGTTAACATAATACAGCTATTATCTGTTTTCTTTGAAGTGTCACCAGTTTTAAACAGAAAACACACAGAAATCGTTACTGATTAGCTTCAAATATGTTAGTTAGCATATTCTTCTGAATGAGTGTTTTTTCTATTGATAATTTCCATGTTACAATGCCTTTCTTAAAATGCTAAGAAAACAAGCATTTAAAAAATATTTGAAGTTAAAGTCCTTGATTTACTACTCCATGTGCTCTGGACTTCTATTTTTGTATTTCAGCTGAATCCAGTGGTCCTGACAAACTGTACACTTGTCTTATAGGCAAGAAGTCATACATCTGTTCACAAAAGAGATAAAGACAAAAAGGAATGGTAGAATATTGTAAGTCTTGCTAATTCATCTGAGGTATTAGTGGGATCATCTTTAAAGAGCAGCTTATCATACTAGCTTAGTATTGTTTAATCCCTGGAAAAGTCAGGATTTGGAAATACTCACATTCAAGTCCTTTCACTAAAGTCTGATCACAGAAAGCAGATCGTTTCAGTCATTAATGAGTTGGCTTGGTTTAAAAACAAATTCTAGATCACAAAATCACTTCAAAGGTACATTGTAAAAGTGTGTATCTCAATACAGAAGTTAAGCCTTTATTTAAAGGTCCTGGTTCTTATTTAAGCACCTATTAATTATTCAGAAACTTAACAGAAATTCCCATAAACTTCAAGATAATTCCACCTTTTATTTATCAATGTCTACAGTTCTTTGTTAATATCTATTAGACGGTGTTGATGTCATTTGAAGAAAAAGACTAATTTTTCTCAATGCCATTGAAGTAAGCAGTAAGAAGCATTTTGTAAGGATTTTAGTTAATCTACATTACTACAGGTATTTATATTTTAAATAGACTCAAGGTTCCCAACCATATTTTTTAAAAACACTCCTAATTATAAATCGTGTCACTTTTTTTCTTCTATGCAGTGAATACTTTAAAATTATCTGTATGCTTCTTTCTTCACTGAATATAATATTGAAGTCAAATGATGTAAGCACTATCCAGTCTTACTTGCCCTTAAAACTATCATAAGCATATTAACATATAACCATATAAAATGGCTTATCTAAAAAATAATGTCAGATTAGTTTTCTGTTTAGTGCTGATGTCATTACACAAAAGGAAGACTGAGCTCTCCCAGAAGACTATGAACTCACTGGACTTTTCTATAATACAAAGACACACATCCATGTATACAAGGCACAGATAGTAAGAACTGTCAGCTTCCATTCATTGATTAAAAGTTGTTGGCTTCCAGTCATTTGTTTAACAATTATGTCAATTACTTTTCTCTAGAGTAGTGCATTCAGCATTTCCTTCTCAACTGAAAGAGCAGAGAAGATTTTATTTCCTAACTATTGCGCCTTTTAGCTAAGCGAGTGAATTTTAACATCATACAGTCTTGTTTCAGTGAGATAGTTACTTTTCTTCTAGGAGCAAAACAGCTTTGTCTTATTTTTTCATTACCAGTTATTTTTTTGCTTACCAGTTATGTTTATATGCTTTATATTTCTACCAGTATAAAACCCATCCTATATAGAATTTACTCAACCCCTGTGAAAAGTCTGCCCTTGATTTGAGGAGATTGACTCATGCTATTGATTTGGATATGCCTTGTAAAACAACTAGAGCTAAATATCTTACCCAGTTTCTAGTAGTTTTATACTCTTTGTGGAATTACTACTATTTCATATGTGTTTCACATACACTACTTGGTGCCGTAGAAGATAAGCCAATGCCCCACACTATTCAGCTGGCTAATTTTTATTTCCTGTAATGGATAGACCTTGTCTGTATAGCTACCATCAGACTGGATAACTAGTTCAAATGCAAACAAGAGTAAAAGTGAACTTTTGCTGTCACAGCTACATGTGAAAAACTACAGTGTCACAGGAAAATAATAATTCTCATCTTTGGCCCTGCTGCTTTCCAATGAAACTTCTCATTAACACAAATGTACTATTTTACAGTTCTTCTTACATTATAGACTACGGATTCTCATTTGTACAAAGAGGTAATACAGAGAGATGTCAGGATTTGATGTGAAATTATTGTGGTTAGTTAGTCAGGTATTGCTTTGTATTATTTCACTGAGAAGGAAAATAATTTTAAAAGAACTTCTTAACCAAAATTCATAGAAAAGAAAACTTTCTGTTCCAAACACATGTGAAAGGCATGAACAGATGTTTTTCTTTTCCCTGTGGATATTAACAATACTTCCTCATCAGAAAGATGTATATTTCATGAAGATTAAAAAAAATAGATGTTAAATCCAAACACTGAGAATGTAGAAGTTTTCAAATGTTCCTATCAACTATCATCATATGTGCTAAAGTCTACCATAATGTTTGTAAAGTTTTACTGTAAATTTATATACTAAATAGTTCATCCTCTATCTGAAATAAGAATGAAACCTCTTCTTTGTTGGCAGATACTAGGAACCTCCTCTGGCTTATGAAATATCTGAATCAGAGCTATAGGAAAAGCTAGTGAAATATTATAGGTTTTTCCCAAGAAAAATTCATGGCTGGAGCAGAGGTGATAAGATTGACACTTTCCATGAAAAGAAATTGTTATTTTATTTTCAGATGGAAAGGAGTTGCATTCTATCTACAGTCATCTACGAATCAGTATCTAAAACGAGGCAATTTGAACTCTTATTTCTCTCAAGGTGTTTTCTTTCTGACATTTGATAACTGGAAATGAACATTAAGTAAAAAAAGAAAAAAAATCCCTTCACACAAGCTTATACCACTTCATTTGGACACCGATATGAATATTTAGACAGTATAATTGATATTCAGTAACTATCAATGATAATGTTAAACGGTAAATGACAAATGAAAGGGTAGATTCATTTATCTGCACCAATTTAAATTAATTTAATATCAATGAAGATTGTGGTTCAACGAATGTGTGTTTTTCTCAATGATGAGTTATCAAGGCCAGCAAGCTACTAAGTATGTGAATTCTTCTCCTCTTTTAACACATGTATAAAGAAATGACCAAAATAAGTATTGCAGGAAGGAACATGACTTTGGATATCTTTAGTAAATGCACGTGATCAACATAATCTTAGGTGTTCTGTTGTGAATTAGAAATATGGTTGTTTGTACACCATACAACCATAAATCTCAAACATACTTTTCCCCACATGGTGGCCACTCTGTATCCAAACCATTTCCATCCAACTGGAACTTTTCTGATTGTCAACTAGAGACACATACCATGAGAAGTTATGTAGCTTACAGATCATTTACAGTATGTCCTACAAGATTTTTTTTTCAATTCATAAAAATAAAAACAAAAACAAATTAAAAAAAAACCAAACAAACTTTTAAAAGGTGATCTATCATGTGGCCCAAATAGATTCTTAGAATGAGTCCTATTGAATTAATTCAGTGTTGGTGGGTTTTTTTGTTCTTTTTTTTTTTTTT
>WEIV01015759.1:3030-26459 GCA_013390005.1 Calyptomena viridis
GTGCTACTGTGGGTCTTCCAACCCCCCCGGTCCCGCCCCGCGCACGGGTGGCCGCCCACAGAAATTGGGGCCACGCCCCACACCCCTGTACCGGCCCCGCCCGCCCCACCCCGCGCTTTGTCCAGGAGCCTCAGCCTGGGATGTGGCTGCACCGGCCCGGCACCTGCTCCCGGGACTGCGCTGAGGCGGCACCGGGGTTCGGCCTCGGGTCCTGTCCGGGACCTTCTGGTGTCCGCTGTGGGTCCCGGGCGGTGCCGCCTCTCNCACCTGCCCGGTGATGCTCTCCTTCCTCTCCCCCAGTTTGCCTCTGTGAGAAACAAGCTCACGAGACTTTAAAAAAATCAAGAGATTTATTATGGACAAAGTCAGTGGAACAAAGAAAAAAACAACGCTGGATGCGTGACCAGAGTCAGACACACGCACCCCGTTACGGCAAAACACAAAGTTTTATAACTTAACAATTATAACCATGTTACAGTTCAGAGTACGATGATACTTTCGCCTTTTTCCCGCCATTTACCGTCTGACCGATGGTATTTTATCTTCCCTCTGTAGCCGGAGGAACAGGCCGGAATTAACTTTCCTCCTTGCTCGGCCCCGTGTGGTTGATCCGATCAGGTCCCGCCCTGCTCCGCTCCCGGTGCCGGCCCAGCAGCTTTGTCTCCTGCCTCACTTACCTTATACTACAACAGGGGTGCGACGGACTTCATTAACTTTTGCAAATCCAAACGCAGAACAAACATGGAGTTTGTTACTATTTAGCGAAAGCAAAAACCTCATTAACAGATACCTTATATCCACCAGTCTGTCACCTGCACAGGCTGTGTCTGTCACAGGGGCTGATCCCAGGCTGTCTCTGTCAGGTGCTGTAACAATTCCAAAGGACTTATCAGGCTCAGACTTCATCTATTCAAAAGGAGAGGTGAAATGCTCCCTAACAGCTCACAGTAGCTGTTACTAGCAGGGTACTACACTGGTAACTTCTATCACTGAGGAGTAATCTGGAGTCTTCACTTACCTTCTGCACATAATCCCTAAATAAAGAGGTGGGGACCTGCACTTACTGACATGAAAAGCTCCAAACCAAACACAAAACCCCGAGACCTTTCCATGTGGTTCACACTAAATAAGAGTTCAATATAATTAACTTCCGAACACTTCAAAACAAGCACTTGACACTGGCTTACTGAGCATTTCTTTCTTAGAGACTTCCATGGAAACTCTGCTGTGAAAATACTTTTCTGTGAACTAGCTTCCTGTCAGGCACAAGAGAATCTGTTAGAATCCTTCTGAATTAATGTATTTCTGCTTGTTTATAATGAATGACTGCTTTTGCTAGCAGCTTACCTTCTACTACTACTACAGGCAGCTGTCAAGCAGCAAGAGGCTTCTGGTGATTGAAATTTTATTGGTTTATTATACAGCTCAACTTTAACAAAACAAAGTTTCTTTTACAATATGCAGTTTATTTCAAGTACATTATGATAATGCCCAAGTTATTCACATCTTTAAAAAACTTAATCCATCAAAAAATTTTATCTATATTAATAAATTTCATATTAAGCAAGAATTATTAAATATTTTTAGGTGACAATATACACTTAACAAATATTCTATAAACAGAGGTTATACCACTCTGGCTTAGAACAGGAGAACTATAAAAGTTTGAAAAAATCATCTGTATATCTCTTCTGCAGATTTGATAAATGCAGTCAAAAGTAAAAGAAGTCACATCAATTACCACTTGTTCTATGACTATTCTATTTCAAAATAAGTTACTGCAACCAATGCCTAAAGTGAACAGGTGACCATCCATTTAACAAGATCAACTAAGACAAATAATTTACAATAAACATTGTTGCTAGCACTAAATCATCATACAAAAACAACTATTGCATTTAGCTCTGCACAGAAAAAATACCTTTTCTCATAGCAATGTGAACTGCTATAGATGCTACATCTATACTATCATCCTCTTTTAGCTGAAAACTATAAACAGCTAATTTTGTGCTAGAGCTGCAAAAGTATTATAATTTATTAATTTAAAAAAATATTTAGAGTAACTTTATCTCCAACTAATACTAATTTCTAAGAAACTTCAAATCTTAAGAATCTTCACCTAAAAATCAGTTGGCCAACTTGTAATTTCACTTTTATTTTCAATTGGAAACACCAGCTAACTCCTCACAGATAGCACTTCTCCTTAAAAAAGGAGGGAATCAAGGAAGTCAGGATGGTTAAAGAGGTCAGAGAATTAAAACAGAAGGATAAGTAGCAGTGAGTCCCCCTTTTTCCTTCCAAGCCCAGGAACTTGGCATGCTGTCAGGGCCACTGCAGTGGCACAGCCAAAGTTACTCTTGTCTAGACCTGGCTGGGAGTAACTCAGTCCTTTCGTACTCGTCTCTTGCGCACGGATTTCAGGGGCTGATCTCCTGCACCTTCATCAGCTTCTTTCCTCTGAAAAGGAAATTAAAAATTCAGCATTAGGATTTTAAACCTATTCTGATTTAATTATTGAAGCTGGCATGGTACTTTATTTCTCCACCTGAACCCCCCAGTCAAGTCATCAGTGAATGCAACACTGAAGTGATAAGACATTTCTTTCAACACTAACCCAATGATAAAGTGGGTAGAAGACTGTTCCTTTCTATATTCAGAAAGGATAGTACATCTAAACTGATGTCAGAAATTTGGGTTCACCCGTGTATTCTCTGGTTAAAAGCAGTGACTTCTAAATTAATTTAACAACTTCCTTAAAGTGCATCTTAGGCTAATTTTAATTTCCACTTCTGAAGCAAGGAGCATTTAAAACATTCTAACCATCCCCTTTGGAGAGCTACAAATAAAGCAAGCTGTTCTTAAATCAGACTTGTTGTTCCCAGTTTAAAAGCAATAAGCTTACAGAGACACATAAAAAGCCTTTCCACTGTAGACTCTGTTCTCACACAATGCACTGCTTCCTCACTTTTCCTGCATCATCCCATGGCAAGCACCTCCTTCAGAAGGCACAGCTCGCAGAATGTGGCCCAGCCTGAGTGAGGACATGTCCCAAGTAGGCCACCAGCTCACTCTTGTCAGAAACTCATCTGTGTTGATAAGACTCAGGGAAAAGCAAGCTACAGCCCCACTGCCACACTGTGCAATGGCACAGACACATTCAGAGCTTGTCACCACTTTCAGAGAGCCACGTGAATCCTAACAGGAATACAGGATCTGCTGAACCCTAGGGAAATGTCCAAGGAAAAAAACCTTCTTACAGCAACAGGAAGTACTGAATGGGGGGTATTTAATGAGGAATTTTAGTACTGAAGCAACACAACCTCATGCAAGGTCCAGTTGCCCAGAGAAGTTTTACATGAAAAGGAGTTAATGTTACATTAAACAACTCCCCTGATCTGGGAAGGGACTCTTTTTAGGGCATGACTGGCCCAAGATGACCAATGGGTGGATCTCAGGTATTTCAGACACAGGGGTTTCTAAATAAAGGATAATGAGCAAGAAAAGCACATGCAAATTCCATTCCACAATGTTATTCTAAGAAAAACATTTTGCAAATTATCTGGGTGACTGGATTAACCTGCAGAAGAAAAGTGAAACTTCAAGTGCTGAATTAAAAAGCAGTATTTTGCTTAAAAATTTACTTTGGAATGAAAAAACCCTAAAAGATAACTGAAAGCTTAAGTTTTTTCTAGGTCTCATGAAAAGCTATTCCATTAGAAGCACATATTCCATCAATTAAGTAGCACAATAAAGACTGACATCTACTGCAGCACCCAAATTTTCAAGACTTGCTTGATCTCTTCTATACTGTACCTGTATTTATAGAGAACATTTGTGGTGTCAAACTCAAAACATATTTCCACCTCAGGATTTATGACTCAACAGCAGAAAAACACTTGCTGCAGGTAACTAGGCTTAGCTAGAAGTATAATCTCAGATAAGAGCAAGGAGAAAATAGGGAAAAAACACAAACTTACCTCATCTTCTGAATCAGATTTATTTGACATACCACTTTCTTCTTGACTTGCACCTGCAGCTTCATTTTCTTCTTCATCTGCAACTTCATTTTCTTCCTCCTCATCATCAATATCTTCACCACATTCACCCTCATCTTCTGCAGAAGTTAATTTTACTTTGTAAGCAGAACTATATTAAAAATGCACTTTATCCAGACACACTAGTAAGGAAAATAAGCCAGTTTCAGTCTTTGAACTGCTCGTTTAGAATAACCCATAAAAACATCTGTGTGATACAGTGAGTAGAATTCTCATGAAGGAGTAGAAAGGGATAATTTTAATATTTAATAACCAATTTAAACAGCTCTGACTTCACTTCTTTTCAAAATAGCCCCTCCTCTCTTCATACTTGTTAATGACTAAAAGGACTTGATTTACTGTGCTTTAAATCCAAGCATTGTATTGGACTGTTTTGAGACCAGAGTCCAAAGCAGGACAACTCGGGCATCCCAAATCTGAGTAAATTCTGACTTAGATAGTACAACAGAAGTACAATACTGCAGTTACCAGTCATCCAGCAGGGGGACACCTACGCCCTAAGGAATTGCCCTTTTCAGGTCATGCCTACATCTCACAAACACTACTTCAGAGTGAAACAAAAATTAAAAACAAAATAGAAAAATCTACAAAAAGCCCACCCTCACCTCCCAATTCTTACTATTGCATCAGTAAAACTGAAACAAAAGTATCCATATATCCGTATAAATTCATATGACTCTCCTGATTCTTGAGGATGAAAATCTAGAAATGCCTAATTTATTAAAATATTTGAGACTTCTGCAGAAGTACCAAAACCCTTCATCCGCACTATAGCTATAAATTGAGCCAAACAGAGCTTCCCTGATTGTTATGCACTAAGAAATTCATTTTCTCATCTGTCAATATATGTGGTACATGTCTACAATAATATCTCTCTACTTTTGTTATCAAAAGGAGAGATATGACCAAAAAATGGAGATCATGGTTTAAGAAAGATGTAGGCAAAGACTTCTGATCTAAAAATATGCTCATAACAGAAGAGTTTGGCAGAAATTCACAAAGCCTTTGCTCATCTTCTAATGGAGAGATTAGAAATGGCAAATTATGCAAATCCAGCTCCTTCCTTAAGTACTAATTTCAATAGAGGGGGGAAAAACCCCAAAACAAACAAAAAACTTCAGACATCAGAAGCTGTAAATGCCAGAACTAGACAAATATACTATGTAAAATTATTAATTTGAATTTAAGAGTCATTTAAATGGTACTTCATATCAATTAAATGTATAACTTGACAATTAAGGTTCAGATTGTGCCCCTGAAATTCTATTTTATGGCAACATCCTTTTACTTCCTACAATATTTTTCTAGAGGGGAAGGAATTCAAGGAGACAAAGCAGACAAGTAGACAAGCCAAAAACACACCATCCTTTAGCAATGCCACAAAAATTAACATAGAACAAAATAAAACAGTAAATCCCATGGACAACGCCCTTCAAGAAGTACTCTGACAGCAACTTCTTCGGACTGGAGTTAAAGAAATCTCCAGGTGTTTCTGAACTTTGCTATTGTGCCACACTTCCTTTTTCTTTCTTTTTTTAATGGCCCTGTGATAAAATGTGGATCTCAAGTCATTCCACAGCTCAAGCCCCATTACCTTCAACTCCAAAAAAACAAAGGAGGAGATATTGACTAAATAGGAACTGTAAAAATTACAAGGAGCCACAGAGACTAGTAGAAAATATTTATAACTAGAGATACCAACCACAGAGAGAAATGTCAGAGGAAACACACCCACACCTGATGAAAGCTGACATCCACCAGCTTGAAGTTCTACTATCAACAAGGAAGCAGATAGGAAAGATCACTTGCAAGTCCTGGCCCAAATTACTTCCCTTTCCCAGTACCTGAAAAAGGAGCCTCCCTTCCCATCTTCTCTGTCTCTTTTATTAGCTCTCTTTTTGTCTCCTTCATTTCTCTTCTCTCTGTAGCAAAAAGAACCAGGAAAAGGAGACAGAAGACAGATTCTCTAATGCTTTCAGGTAAGAAGCAGCAAAAGAGTGATAGGAAAAAAGGGAGGCTTTCAACTTGCAGAGGTTGAAACCTGGAAAATGTGACAGGAAGCTAAAGGAAGCTAAGCACTTCTTAAAGGAAGAAACCATGACAGCAAAGTGTAATCCTTCCCTCTGAAGCAGAGAATTTACTTGAAAACCTTGGAGTAGTCATACAAAAGCCAGCTAGGTTAATTTTACTCTGTGTTCAGTTTAATAACTAAAAGTAAAGGTCTAAAATAGAACTTACCTTTGCAGCACCATGAACAGCTGTTCCAAGTAGAATTTAAAACAGCTGTGTGAGCTAAACAGTGTTCCTCTGCAATTGCCTGGACCTTATTTCTAACACTGAAACACACACTCTAACATATTATTTATTAAGTGGTGTGTTGTAATTAATTAACTGACCGTCTTAAAGAAGAATACTGGAATTGAGGTATCTCAGCCTTGCAACAGCAGCATATTAGGTACAAACTATCAATGACCTGCATCAAGACTGGGTAGAATAAAACAGTCTGTAATTCAGGAGCAAAGAACAGGTAGAGTATAGTAAGATCAAAAGGAAAATGTAGGAAGATACAATGATGAAATTATGTACCTGCAATTTATGCTAATGTAAAGAATAGCATAACAAAACAATTAAGTGCCTAGGTAAGGCTTTCAAATAGTAAGGCAGATAGTCTGGACTAGTTTAGTGTGGCAAGCATTGTGACAAAAATGTACAAAATTCTGTCAGTACTGGCATGGGAAATAGCTGATGCTAAGTAAACTCTGAAGTCAGACAGACAGAAGCCATCAACACTCATGGAACTTGGTGCAAAGACAGACAAAATCCACCAAGTCTCAGTCAGTAATACAAAGTGATGTCAATACCAAAAAAAAAAACCCCTCAAACCAAGAATGTGTGCTCAGTTTCTAATCATCCATGCCAGTCACTTGCCCCTTTCTTTGTTCTTACCACAGAAGAGTGAAGCAAGAGGCAGAATCATGCAGACTTCTGAAGCTAAATTTTTTCTCATGAAAATCAAGATAATGGACTATAAGATAGGTGATTTGCTTTTTATACATTATATAGACTCAGGGAAATGCTACCAGCACAAGACCATATCTGAATAGTACCAGTTACACAAGATGACTTTATCCTTGGATGCAGAAGTAGTGCTCAGCCTACTGAATCATTGATTTCTCACTTGGGCAGCAGGACAGACCTCTGCAGGCATGCAATGTGTTGCTAAAAATCAACACAAAGGAAGCAGCAAACTTCAGTATTTCAAGTATTTTCAGGCTTTAACAAGAGTGACTAAAATTAGTGATCAACAGAATAGTTCAAGGTACAACCCTCCCACAGAGGAATAGGCAGAAAGACTTAAATCTATTCCAGGCACATTTTAAAGACAACGATGTGACTATAACCACTTCAGGTACTTATACCTGAAGCATTACAATATATGAAATATTTAGAAGGGATAGAATATGCATCACTGTCTACAAACATAAAAAAGAGTGCTGGAAGCACATTCATGTCTTAAAAGTGGAAATTACTGAGTGGAGCCTTACTTTGTGCTTGTATTTATCAATGAGCTATTAGCCATGGGACACCACTTGCTGGAGGTTGTAAAAGAGGAAAAAAGGCTCAGAGCAAGGCAGATTTGACATGTTCTAAGATAAGTGGCTGTAATTATTGACAATGCAATCCATGAATTAGTTCTGTTCATGCCTTTATATTTAACCAAACTGCAAGCTGACATGCTCATCTTACCATCTTCAGCAGCATCTTCATTTTCCTTTTCTTCTTCTAGTTCATCATCTTCAAATTCCTCTCTCTCTTGTTTTAGTTCTCCTTTTCTAATTTGCTTAGATACATCAGGGTTTTTGAAGTCAATATATTCATCTGTTTTCTACAACAAATTAAAAATCGATTTGCATTTCAGGTGAAATTAAGAATTAAACACAACAGCCTAAGTAACACCACTGGCACATTAAAAGTGCATATTGTTACACAGACGCTCAGAGTTTTCAAATCGAGTATTAAGAATAAAACCAAATAAAAATATAATCAATTTCTCTAACCTTGGCTGGCCAGCAGAACAACACACCTAGACCAACAGGGAGAGCTAAAGTCAAGATGTAGAGAACCCAGAGCCATGGGTGGTCTTCTGCAGCAGTCACCAGTTGACTAAACATACTGGGCTGTATTGAAAAAAAAAGATAAATTTGGTATTTACATCCCTCTCAACATTTACTTCAGTTTCTGAAGTGTACTCTATACATTTATATTGTCCAAAGAAAACCCTCCTTACCTTTGCTTTTGAATGACTAACACAGTATTGCATCCCAGTGCTAACAAAGTAACAATTCTACAGATTGCAAATAAATAGCAGGTGTTAAGGAAGAGGGGACAGATGTAATACTCCAGAATATCAGACTGGCCATGATTCAACTCTGTAAAGTGACATTTAGAGTCTTGGCAACCTCACACTTTACAGCCTCCACAGCTACTCTGTTTTTCCTGCAGCTGAAGGCTCCCAAAGCACCAAGAACCTCAGGGCAGCACTCAGCCTCCTGAGGAGCAAGGCTGGCTCCACCTCAACTACCACGTTCCCTCCCTTGACAGCCAATTATTCCAGGAGTAAATTTCCTTCCAGCCCAGTTCTGACTTAGTAGAGATAGTTAGGCAAGTGCCTGGTGCAGGAAGACCTCTGGAAAAGATCCATCAGTGACTAAGGACTCCAAGGAATTTCTTTGCCATTGTGTGTACAGGTGTAGGTAAAGGTTCAGACATAAACCCCAAACATTTTGGAAAAGGGCAAGGCTGTGGGAGGAGATGGCTTTCCTGACTGCATGGGCAGATATGCTGTTGCTACTTGCTCATGCTGTGACAAACAGCCACATTTGCCACCAATCCACCATTTCCCTCTCAAAATCACAGCCTGCTCTTGCCACTCAAAGAAAACAGCCAGTTAGAAACAGGAGTGCAGGCAGCCACTAGAGGGGCTCACCATCCCGTGTGGCTCCTTCCCACAGCACGGGAAGAGATGTAGGAAAACCGTGGTGGCTGGTTAAATGCAGCACAGGAACAAAATGTGGATGCACACATATAAACAGAAGAACAGATGCAGCTCCAAACACATACATGCAGTGTTTTCAGAGCTGCGTAACACACATCTAAGCAGCTAAAGCCCTAAAATGACTGAACAGAAACAAACACTAGATTATTTATCCATTCCTCATGGGAGGGAAGCATCTAAGGAATATATATCATGGATATCACCATGATGAAAAATGGAAGCAGAGGGAAAAAGAATAAAACAAAACAAAAATATGTGTTTGAGTGTAAGTAACTCAGCTTTCATTTGCTGACAGGTACTGAATTTCTAGTATCACTGTGAATAGCAGAAGACTTAATAAGAAGCCAATTTGTCACTAGGTTTTTAAGTAAAATGTATTTTTCATTTCAAGAAGATACTGATCTGGGAAAAGTAAAAAGCCAAACTATCAGAGTTATTCAGCAAGATTATTAACTGCAGACAAATTAATATTCTGTCAGCATTGACAGAAAATTCTTCCACAAGCACAGCTTCCTCACCACTTTCCTGCTATCAAGAACATAGTGAAGTTTATACCTCATTAGCACTTGCTACTAATTTCTTCAAGCCCCAGCCATCTGCTGCCCAATGATCTGCTACTTCTTTTTCTGAACATATGATGAAGTTATCAAAGTAGATATCAGACGTCATAGACCAGAGTTCTAAACCAATAGCACTGACAGGGGTCATCTTGAATGGGTGAAGATCTTCAAAGTAGTCTGGGTTTGGTATTTTCCGAGGGCTCCAGATTCCCTGGTAATGGGAAAAAAAAAAAGTAATCACATTACCTACAGCTCACCAAAATAAACAAGCTGTGAAAGAAATTTTAAAAGAATTAGAACTTCACAATTATGTTAAATGTATTATTTAAAAAGAAAAGCAGTAAAGTTGAACCTACATAAAAACACAACTGGAATTAGCCTATAGGGTTTTGGCAGATGGGTCTCAGTTTCATGGCTTAGGGCAGATCTCTTAATTTTTTTGGCCATACGGGTTACAGTATTACAGTAATAACTGACTGTTACCAGCAATATTACGGAAAATTTTAGGAAAGGAAAATTCAACCTTATAATACCTGTGCAAATCAGAGCTGAATTTTGTTTGCAAACCTGCTCAGGATCTTAAGCTCAAAGAAATCAGATGCAAGCATTCCCAACCCATAACTAATACAAAGTAACTCTCTTTAATATGCAAGTGATTACCTCTTACATCTGGAGGGGAGGAAGGGAATTTAATTATCCAAAATTGATGCATCTTCTAAAACTGAACTATTAAGTCAATCTGCTTACTGAAAGGCTTCATTTTTTTAATATAAAAAAGTTTATTCAAAAGACTCGTACTTAAAAACCCAAGGTAACTCAGAATACAATTCTACAGAGCATTAAATAAATGGTACAGGTGCAAACTGTAAAAAAAGCAACCTTAAACAGATAAAAAATACAAGTATTACTATTTTCCAGTACACCTAAAGAAAAAAAAAGCAAATTAAAATGCAAAAAATCTCAAAGTGTTTAGTGAGGGTATTCAGACTCATTCTAAAATATAAACATACTGTAAAAAAGCCTAGATAAATATACTCCTTTGACTTGCTTGCTCTGTGTGCCTTTTAACAACAACCTACAATTTGGCTGTTACCTGATAGTTAGGATTATCTATCAGAGGTGCTCTCCATTTTCCTTTATACTTTGGGTTATTCTTCATAGGACGCACCCACTGTCCACAACCAGGTGCAGTCTCACACTTTGGGTTAGGGATCTGAGGGGCTTCCCACTCCCCATCCATTTCTTCATCCCTAGAGAGAAAAAAAAAATAAAGTTACAAGATGGGACAGGTCTGAAACTCTGGCAGTCAGAAGTTTGGATCCACAGACATTTTGGTGTAACACCCTCAGAACTCTGCCCAGCTCACAGAACTTTAACCAACAGTAGAAACACTTTTTTAAAAGAGTGCTACACTTTTTTTTTAAAGGTCACATATTCATTAACCTACCACAGCATGACTGACCTCAATCACATTGCTGCAGACAGCTTGAAACACTTCTCTCTGGGATGCTTAGAGATCCCTGTGAGACTATTACATTATGACTTCAACACATCAACTTAAACTGTAGCAAATTCTTTCAAAGGGGCCCTTCATATTCTGTTTTTGTTAATGTATCTTCAAAAAATAAAAAGCAATGGACATGTTCACGTTTTTAGAGAAGCGGTTGCCCAAACCAACAAATATTTGGCCGTACTTTTTACACATTCCACTTTACACACACCTCAAAAGACAATGAGATTTGGATTGACTTCCACATCTGATAATTTGCCAGAGAGAACAGGTCTTATCTACAAAGCATATTAAACAACCTGCACTTACCAGTCCTTTGGTTTTCTTGCATTAGGGTCTGGAACATACTGTGGTTCATCATCAAGCCATCCCTCAGGTTTAACAGCATCAGGATCTTCTATTTTGGAAGGTTCATCTTCATCCCTTCAATTACAGACTCATGTTAGAAAATACAGCAGCCTGACTTTGAACCAATGTTCTGTTCAGAGAATTGTAACTGGCATGGAAAGGATAATTTCCAAAGGCACAACAGAATTAGACTCACTGATCATGAGAATTAGACATCCAATGATCTGTTTATAAATATCTGAATTAATTTACGTAGTTTCATAGTACTATTTAGTCCAGAAACTGCTGACATCAACTGGCAGGTGTCAGTCAGGTCTTCCCAGCAAGTTTTTCCCTACTCTTTCTGAGTTGCCACATGAACAGTAGTTCATACATAAGGAAGTAGAAATAATTGAATGTAAATTAAGTCTATATGGTGGAAAAAGCACCTGCTTCTTATTCAGATGTAGCAATCTTAGTTATTCATTACAACCATAGAGAGTACAAAATCAGCAAAAAAGCAATTTTATTTCTCTTCTTAGAAGATGACCAGATCTCTGTACCCACCCCAATTATGTTTTCAAACTTTAGTGTTTTTAGTGAAACATACTCCAATTGTCATTAGCAAACCCCAAAAAAAAACCAGTCAAATCTTTCAAGTAAATAACCTTTACGCAAAAGGCATTGTAGAGATCCTTACCAGTCATCTGGTTTGACAGCATTTGGATCAGGTATTTTTGGTCTCTCATCCCAATCATCAGGCTTCTTATCAGTAGGATCCTCTATTTCTTTGGAAGGGTTTACTGGAGGAACCATATTCTCAAGGAGACTTCCTTTACTTACAACTGTTTGGTCGATTAACATTTCAAACGTGTCATCTGGTTTTAGCACTAAATTGAAGAAATTCATATTAAAGAAATAAAGCAGCTATTCATTTTATAAATATTTTTAACCAAAGCTATATGATAAGCACAGACTTGGTCAAATAACAGCAAACAGAATCCTCTCTAGCAGAGCAGGATACAGACTCCTCACTCAGGTACTGGATCTGGACAAAAAAAGTTGCCCTTGAGGGGATTAAGACCAGCATCAGGCCCCCCAAAACAAAACTTCTGGAAAATTCAACTCCTAAAACACATCCAAATACATTCTAAAGATTTTTTTAAAAACTACCACTTGGCCAAAATTCTGCTTTTTTATTTAAAAAGCCCAGACAGTGAAAGACAAATCTCTGCCCCCAAAGGCATCTCTGCTACTGAATTACAATCTCGCAGTTAAAAGCATGGAAACACAAGAACTGTGCCACCAACATAACAGAAGGATCAAAGAAGTAATTTCTCTTAGATTCAAACCTCTAACAGCCATTTCCCTCAAATGCCAGACTGCAAATACAGCAAATGATTTTCAAATGTTTAAGTGTGTTAGCACGTGTGAGTAACTGAGAAGCCAAGGTCACAGAACTGAGCACTGTCAGACAGTGACAGATCCACTTCTAATAAGCATTTTATGCTAAAGTCTGGCCAGCAATAATATGGTTTTTTTCAATAACTGAATATTAAACAGTAGCATTTGAAAGCCACTTCTTTGTCCTGAAATTAAGCTCAGTCATTAAACCCAGTTATTAAATCATTTAAGGCCAAATCATTCACCAAATCAGCAACCACACTTCAGAATTAACAGACCATTACAAACAAAAAGCAGACTCAATTACAAAGCTTCAGTGGACAGAAACACATATTTAATTTCTCCTTTCCAATTTAAACTTGTAAGAATTAAACAATACCAAGCGTATACAGATGAGTCTTCTTGTCCAAATAGAACTTTTTTAGATCTACATCAGGACGTTCAGCGTGTTTTTCATCATATTCTCCAGTTTTAGGATTTTTATGTCTGAAGATAAAGTGTAGTTTGTAATCTTCTCCACATTTATCTGGTCCAAACATAATAGTGTAAGGTGTTTTGTCAAAAAAGTATTCCTGTAGAGGCAAGAAAACTGAGCATGTGTTATACTGGACATTTTATGAAGTAATTTTCAGTAGTTCTTGGCATACAGCATAGTTACCTTTTCCTAAAAGGTAAATGAAAAGTGATAGGGAAAATCATGAAAGGAACTGAACAAGCCACTGGGTGCTCTCTGTTCTCAGGGAATAGACTAGTAACTCTTTTAAAAAGTCTCTTCAAGGAAGATGAAGGTATTTATTTAGACTTCATCCTTACACTAAGTAGAAATGCCTGTCACAAATCAAAACACCCAAGTACCCTTTTCCCCCTACAAACATTACACTAAAAGATAGAAGGGAACTAGTTACTGTTCTTTATAACAATTTTATTTTCAAAAAAAGCTAAAAGCCAGGATTTGAAGATCCAGTATTTCATCAGTACTTTTTTCTCTCCACATTAAGTAACAGCAACAAACAACCCTGAAAATATCAGATATAATTATTCTTTTTCAGAGTATGTTGCATTAAGCTATTTAGTTGTTATGTCAATATCTTTCAAAATATCAAATTTCAGCTTATTTATATGTTTTCTGTATTTGGAATACACACTAACATGCATGTGCTGTGGACTAAAAAAACTTTCACAAGTTACGAGTTAAGATCCTATGGCTTCTATTAATACAGAGTCAAACTAAATAGAGACAGGAGTTTTTTTATCCTGGAGGTAAGACACCAGTCATGGAGAACCAAGTTGTTCCTCAAATGAACAACTGACAGCAAATGTTAAGCAAGAGGACCTACCAGATTCAAGTCATCACTGCTGGAGAGAAGTTTAATATATGCACCACCACAGTCAATGCCTTTTTGAAAATTCACTTCATATCTGGGCAAAGAGAAAGTGAAAGAAAAACATTCCAAGTAGGACAGAAATACAAATGAACTTCTAATATGCAGCTCTAATTACGAATGCATTAAGATTGTGTATAGTCACTACTGTCAAAACACTTCTAAGTAAACAAAAGGTTTTAATTGCCACATTAATTAATCACAGCAGTGATGTCTGGTCAAAGAACACCATGGCAGTGATTGATACACTTGGTACCTCCAGTAAGAAAAATTTCAAGGTAGTATCAACCAACATGCAAGTGACTTTTTTTACAGGGGCTCACATTATTTTCTTGACTTAAAAGATTTTAATAATAAACACAAAGTAAAAAATCAGAGGGAATACTTACTGAACAATCAAAGGTTTATCATCAAAAAGAAATGTTTTTGTTAGCATTGCTGATATTGCATGATGCTTTGCCACCGATTTTAACACTAATCCTCTGTCTCCAGGCACTGTGTTTTCTTTCAGCTCTTCTACTTCCCATCTTCCTAAAACACAGACACACAGAGCCTTTGAAAAAAAATGCAGGCTGAAAAGATCACAGCCTTGTTGAAAACAGAGTTAACAACAAATAAAGACTAGCTGCCCAAGTAGGCAGCTGATGTCAAAGACATTAGTTCTTGCTCTTCTCAAATTTACAGAAATCTACAAGAAAACTTCAATACTGTAGATCTGTATCTTTAGACTGTAGTACCTTACAAAGGAACATAAAATATTTCTCCAGATTTTAGCTTTCCTCCTACCATCATCACATAAAAAGCATTAGTCACAAGGTACCGTGTAAGCTACAGACCTGCATCATTCTTTCCCTTCTGCTTATACAGAATTAGAATCTTCTGGGTCAAATCTAATCACAGGGTAGATGAAGTTCCCTCCCCCCACCAAAGTCCTACCAAGAATTATCATATTTGATCTTAAAGATAAACAAACAAGCTTTAAAAGTAGATTATATACTTATATATTCTCCAAATTTGGGAGAAATACAGTTGAATACACATGTGGCCAATATCTAAAGAACAGGATTTCTAAAAGGGCAGTTATATTTTCTCAGACATTAACAGGACAAAATTCACTGAGGTTTTTTTTCCAGGAATGAACACACCACCAAAAACCTACTTTTACAATTCAGTGTAATCCTGAAAAATACCTGTGTCAATGTGAAAAGAAAAAAAAGGTCATGAGTTCTCCAGCATGTATTTTAGAGAAGATTCATAAATTATGACATGCAAATGAAACAGCTATTTAGTTATATTCAACCGAAGTGCAATATGTGAAAGTTGTTAAGGAAAGGCAGGTATGTATGTCAAAACAAATTCTTAGTTTCTGCTAAACAGGAGAGGAAAATTCCCTCCTCTTCAGTAGTATTCCTTCCTGGAAACTAAAGCCAAGAAATCACACTGGGCAAAACAACAAGACTGAAAAAACAAGTGATTAAAAATAGTTCAAAAATGTGTTTTTACCACAGACTTTATTAAATGTTGAATTTTCTGAGTGACTCCAAGCAAACACAACTGTTCTGACATTAAAGACAATATCTATCTAATATGAGGCCAAGTAATCAGAGACATCAGTTCTTATAAGCATCTCATCTGTATGGATCTCTCCTCTGCAAACTCTTAATTTTACCAGTTTTCTGGTAACTGCTGAACCTAAAAACATCTGTTCTGCTCTGCTCTGCACACCACAGTCCTGCAAGTCATGTTTGCTTACCACTGTCTATTAATATTCACTGATTTCATTTGACATAAGAGCAAATATTTTTCTTCTGCAGCAGAAACTTTTTCTGTTCTCCCCAATCCCTCTAGAATTAAATAAATTCAGGTTCCAAAATTATTGCCACAGATCACGCATCTGTCAAAAAGTTTAAAATTACATTTAAGCAGCCAGTTCTAGGCCAAGAGTTTACCAGTCAAGTGCAAATTCCATTGATTAAACCTTCAAAACAACTTTTTCATTATTGCACTGGAAAGCCCTATACTCAAGCACAGGCAATCTGAAGAAATATTTTAAAGAAAAACATCATTCAGTTTAACTTTCTTGTTTCAAAGGCTACACCAAGAGACCAATCAGTAGGACAGGCAGAATGAGATGGAACTTGAGAGGCTGCTTTAGAAACCTGTTTAACAACTGAAATTGAAGTGGTAAATCTCTGATGCAATTTCAAAGAAGACACTTCTCAAAAAGCAATATTTATAATCAATCAATACTGAATATTCAGATGCCAGAAAGCATTCTAGTATCACCCACTGCCATAGATTGTTGGGATGACAAAAAGAGTCATCTTCACACTAAGCAACCCAATGAGTGACATTTTGCATCTTGGTTTCAGGGTAACAGTCATTACACAAACTAACTTTTTTGACCTTTGTCATCTAGATTTTCAGAGGCAACTTCTGTGTAAGGGGTAGTTATTTCTCAAAGAGCAACAGAATCACAAACTACGGTGGAGGTAAACATTAAAACTGCTCACCATCATATTTAGCAATATTATCATCCATGTCTTCTTTCTTTGTTTTAGATAACACCCACCTAAAACAAAAAGTGTACTGATCATTGAACTGTCTGTGCAAAGCTCTATTATTTAACAAGCACAGGAAAAACAGCTTTTGCTTCTAGGCTGTGAACCTGTAATAATGCTTTTGACAGTCAGCATTGTGGAACTGTGTCTAGTTCAAAAATAAAAATTACAGTAGATTAGTCTAATACGGCATTTCCAAATATTTCCTAAAACTGCAAGTGAATATACAATTATAACTCTAAAGTAATTTAATTCCTGAATTATTTAATTCTGAATAAAACTTCAGTTTTATATACGAGCTGGGTTTGGCAGGATGTAAGACTATTGTGTAAGCATATAATATCCAAAATACATGGAAAACAGCAAGTTTCAAGTACAAAACCTTAAATACGATAAGGAAACAGAAAAAAGTATCACATCACTAAGAAAAGCTACTCTGTTCTGGTGACTTACCTGGTCAATTTATATGTACTCTTTTTCTCAGTTTCAGGGAACAAAAGCAACATGCTGCTTATTTTCTCATAAATCTTTCTTCCACACTCATTACTTTTAAGCAAATTACGACCAAAATATAAATTATAGACCAAAAAATCCCAAGCTTTGAATATTAGATGTGGTAGGAAGACAAACCAATCTGCTACCAGTTAAACTGTGCATCCTCCACAGACATATGTCTTTACTCCTGAGAGAAAGAGGATTGAATGCCAAGTTGTTTTCCAACTAAGAGCAGTTAAGTCTGTTCCAGAAATAGAAAGTAATAATTATATTCTTTCTTATTGACAGTGCATTGGTGGCATCTGACTCCAGCTCACAATACACCGAATTTCCCTGAGCACCACAAGTCCCTCAGGAGCAGTTACACCTGACATTGTCACCCTGTTGCAGGAACACTTCTAAGACACAGAGGACACAAAAATTTCTGGCTTAAGAACTGTTGAGATAAACCTGAACACTTTGCTCAAATTTCAGTACAGTAAGGACTTCCTAGGAACACTCCAGTAGTCTCATAAATACATAACTCCTCCTGAGTGTGAGAAGCAATAAAATAATAAAAATCTGCTAAAAAAGTCTTTCCCAATGGAGATTTTTCTGTAATGGTGAAGGTGCTGCCTTCTTACACATACCTAAGATCATGCACTTCACCCTTCAGCTAGTTAAACTCAACTGGATAAATCTTTATGTTATTTTTCTTAATGTCCACAAACCCAGAGCTTATTAAAAGCTTCCTTAAAACATGCAGAAAAATAGCAACATATCTGAAATGTTAAATGTCCAGCTGAACATTATGATGTATTTGGAGCAAGCATCCACAGCCTTTCCAATTCTAACCCCTTAAAAATTAATTTTTATAAAGATGCTAGCAGAAAAATGAATACAAAATAAGTCCTGCCACTGGGAGCTGAATGGGTGAGAGTAAAAGTTTATCATCTTAAGGCATAAGCTTACCCAGATAATCCTCCATCAAAGGTTTCTGTAAAATACACTTCCCCAGTTGGCTTTGGAGTCTGGTACACAACCTGAGACAGGTACAGATACACATTTGAACATAAATTACACTTTTCATTTGAAATACACTATCATACCTCCAGAACTAATTCACCCAGGCACACCAACACATTTTGTTCATTAGAAATACCTAGCAGCATAAATCCCTTTCCTCCCCACTCCTATTTCAACAGTTTGGGTGCATCCCTCTAACAGTGAGCTATTTCACATCTGTGAATTTTATAACCTTTTTCCTCCCCTTATGAATAAAGCTCATAACTAAACCTTTGCCACACCTTATGTATAACAAAACCCCACAAAATTTACTGAACTCGCACCAATTCTCTGCTTCCTCCCTCTTTCCTTCTATCCATATTTTCCATTCTTCTGTTTTCTATTTGGTAAATTACAACTGGGTTCCCAACAAAAAATCACAAATTAATTTATTAATATTGCCTACATCTATCTGCATCTATTTTGAAGTAGAGCATAACAAAAGAAGGACAATTTTCTGGGAATAAAGACAGTGTCAAAATCCAGCTGTGACTGATGAAATGCAGAAACTGGTCTAAAGTCAAAATCTCAGTAAACCCTTTTTTAAATGCATTAGTCTGGCAAGTCCTCATTTATAACTGTGCATTTAATGTAACTTATATTTTACTTATATAACTTGCATTTAATATAACTTATATAAGTTATATTAAATTTATATTTAATATAACTGAAGGCTTCTGTAATCTTACCTCTATGGAAGGTTTCTCTCTCTCAACCTCAGCTTCTTGGGACTGCTTGTCAAAATCCTCCACTTCAACATCTGCATCCAGATCACCTTCATTTTCAGTTTCTGCAGTCACTGAGCTAATTACGAGGACACCCAAGCACAGCCAGTCCCACTGGAAGTGCATCTTGGTTATCTGAAGAACTGAAAGTTTTCAGTTTTAAATATCATTGCAAGGATATTATCAATACTATTTCAATTTTACCTCAGACTTTATCTACAAAAGAAAAAAAACACATTAAAATAATAACAACTACTAGAAAGCCCAGTCACTATAATACTTTAGTAAAGTGCTATATATTAATTTGAATTTTTTTTTACTAAAAAGCCCTGATTCAGACTTTTCCTTCCTGTTGTCCCTGTGGACAGCCTGTGGTCTGTTCCATTACTTGTCTAATCTACCAAGAACCTGAGTGCAGAATATATGCTTTTCAAAAAACTAGGTAAGACTGCTTTTCTTTTTCTCATTCTTTAACAATCTGAACAAGTTAAGCAAATTGAATTAAGTCTCTACAATGTAGCAATAAGCAACATCTCTTGCATTAGGGAAAAAGAAATAATAAAATTAATTGTGAAATAAAATTCATGGTTTTAGGATGTAATGTTATCCACTGTCAGAATTACACACTGGTATTTGTCCCTCCTTCCTGTGACTATGTTTAGATGAGTGCAGAGCTTAGATCAACTCCAGCTGTGTCAAAATAAAGCATAAGATCATTTCAGAAAATATTTTCTCTTTCAAAATTTTCCAGTAATTTTAAAGTTTAAGTTAGTTAAAGCAAAAGTTTAAGCTTAAATACAAACACATTTCTAATTTCAGGGAAATCTGAAAATCTTTAATCTGTGTAAGTACAGATGTCAATAGCAGACAACTGCCCTGGCCTCTCAATCTAATCTGCTGTGAAAAAGAGAAGATTGTTGCCCAGAACAGAACAAAGACAGATTCTAGATACCTCTGCACAGGTGTTTATCCTTTGGTTCTTACTAGTTTCTAGTCACAGTAAGCTTAAAAATAGACAAATACTAATATTTAATTTTATCAGATTTGCTAGGCAATTCAAACGTTAGAATTGCATCAATAATTAGCCATCATTCATTTTTTAACACCTGTAAGTTCTAAAGACACTCACATTCCAGCATGACTGTGCTAAAAATACCCCAAAAGAA
Organism: Calyptomena viridis; assembly: GCA_013390005.1. NCBI lineage: Eukaryota > Metazoa > Chordata > Aves > Passeriformes > Eurylaimidae > Calyptomena > Calyptomena viridis. The sequence goes on from WEIV01015759.1 coordinate 23,316, forward strand.
AACTTTTTCTTTATTCCTTTTAAGATCTATTACATGAATATTGACTGTACTGCTTATATTTAGAGCCCAAACCCAGGAGTATCATAAAGAAATGTTTCACACATGAGTACTATGTCAAGATTAGGAAATAATCAAAAGCCTCTCTTTTTGGGACTAACACCAATTTTCCACAAAACTACGTTAGTCATTCTTTTTTTCTCCCACCCTACTATCCACAATCCCTGCCATTCTTTGTGGGACTGGCTTGAGGATGGCAAGCTGTGGTTCCCTCTTTTCTCAGTTATTAACTCAGTGATACATTTCGCTATCTGCAAATTTTGTGGGGTTTGTATTAGATTTTTTTTTTTTTTAGTTAAAAACTACAGATATTGTTAATTCATAGATCTCCTTGGCCAATTCAAGAACTTAAAATAATCTTGCCCCAGAGATTCAAAGTCATGCAGTTTATTTTGCTGAACATTAAATTTTATGGTGTATTTTTGAACACCTTTGCCTGCAGGGTATCACACTTAGTTTTACCATCCCCATTTTCTTGTTTCTTAATCACTGTATTAGGAGAAACAGCTGAAGAATTTCATATCAATACCTTCCAGGACTCTTCAGCTCCTCTCTAAAGTGTCAGGTATTAGCCAGGTATCAGACCTGCTTTTTTTAGCCTGCCTACCTTAGTTTAGCTGGTCTGTCATGCAGGTGGTCTCCTCCTCTTCTCCTACAGCAGATGTAGAGATACATCTGTCTTTGTCAGTACATTCCGGGTCTATTTTGTGTATGATCCAAAATGCTTTTACATAGCTGTAATTTTACTGTAATTAGCCCCATCCACAGACTAACAAGAGCATCCAAAAAAATCAGACTAGTACTCACCTTTCTACACAGCTCCCTTCCAAAACTCCTGATGCTCTCACTTCTTTCACGCCAAGTCTTATCACTATTTCCTGGTCCTAGACTAGGACTTTATCCTAATTTCATTCAGTCTTCAATTATCTCTCTTACTTCTTCCTTCAAGAAGAGAAGGCACATTTTAACCTTTGACCTTTTGACATACTCCTGAAATAATCCCAGAAACCCTGAAATATGTTATCAAGATGAATTGCAGTGACCAGTCAACTGCCAGACAAAGATGGTTTTAAACAAGGCCCCCACACCTTTTACTTTTGTGTAGTCTGCCAGCACTACAGTCTTAGAATGTACAATGAATCAGGAGTTTATGGTGCCAAAACAGAACTTCACAATACACATTCAGTCATCTTTAAAACCTACTGAACTTTCCTAACCAACACATGAAGACCTATGAAAACCTTTTCTTGCTCTTTAAGATGATGATAAAACCAAGCCAAAAGGATCCTCACTGTTAAAAGTTCCTCAGCAGAACAAAGCAAGTTATCCCAGTCTACAGCTCTCACACAAAACCCAAAAATGTTTAGCAGCAATTTTGCCTAAACGCCAAAGCCCAGTGACTTCCAAACTGTCCTTCAGGCAGGTACAGCAAATAGGTAATTGCAAAACCAAACATCTCGGCAGCATTTTACAGAGTGACAGAATATTTTGAGTTGGAAAGGACCCACAAGGGTCATCGAGTCCAGCCCTTAAGTGCCTGGCCCATCCAGGGATCAAACCCACCCCCTGGCACCATTACACCACGCTCCAACCACCTGAGCTCATCTCAGGGTAAGTGTCATTAAGGAATGTGAACAGCCATGTATGACCCAGGAGAGAACTGGACAGCCCATCCTCATTCTAAAAATCTGTATTCACAGTAAATGAGACACAGAAATCTATCCTATAATACCTACACCTCCAAACCAGGATTCCCAGTCTCTCTTTTTGGGGTGGGCAGCTAAGATTCAGTTTTCTCTAGACAAACACCATGACGGTTCTGTCAGTAAGTTCAGACCTGAGTAATTAAGTAATTTTAAAACTAATTTTTGCACAGCTTGGTCACATTGCCATGGGTAACAAAAGCACTGCTACACCTCAGAAGGGACATTTCAGCCACCAGTGCTATTGCAAAGCATGTTCCTGGGACCAGCACGAGTGCTGCAACATCAGCAGAACACTGCACCTAAACCAATGAGCTGCAGTTTCCAAGGCACATACTAACATTTAGGAAAGACACCAGACAAACTGAAAGCGTATTCTGACTGGATATTAGAATTTTTTTCCCCCATAAGGACAGGCAAGCAGTGGTACAGGCTGCCTAGTGCCTGTCCTCAGGGTCTTCCCTGACAGAGCAGATCAAGCTCTGAGCAAGCTGAACTGGCCTCGGGGCTGCAGCAGTTCAGAGGAGAGACCTCCTGGGCTTCCTTCCCACCGGAGTGATTTGATTTCTACAGATGGTTGCACGGTGCAAGTACGTCAATCTTCAGCCCCTTGCACTGTGACCTGCATATTCTACACATGTCATTAAGCCAGTGGCATCATTGTACCATCTGATGCAGAACTAAATAGAGATCAGGATCTTTTAGAGCATTATTAACTTTTCAGAAGGTCATGCCTTTCTCATGCAACTCCGAGAGTTCTGCATTCTCAAGCAGAAAGAGAATAAGCCAGCCATGAAGTCTTTCTCACTTGCAGGTCTAAAGCTCCAGCATGCACATGGGCCAAACATCAATTCCACCCAACCCTACAAAAACTGAAGGGGTTTTTTGTCCCCCCACTTCTTCTTCCATCCGTAACTATGTGCTGCCTTATTCTTCCCTCATACTGCTGCATTGGCATCAACCTGACCAAAGGCAACATCCAGCTGAAACTGCTCCATGAAAAGCACTCAAGAATTCTTACACAACTCCTCTCCTTTGCTGAGGTGGACTGGACTGGGTGCCAAACATGTAACTCAGCAGTGGCTCCAGCCGCAATGCTGCACTCCTGAGGGTGCCTGCTCCAGGTGTTTTGCGGCTACGGACTAAAACCTCCAGGAAAACGTTATTTTCCAATTTAAAAGGAAAAACAACGTTAAGTTTGGGTCCAGCGGCCACTCGGTGTTCGCCCAGTGCCCAACGCGAACCCGCTTTAAGGGACACCTCGAAGGGAGGGCGAGGCCCGCAGGCGCTGCTCCGGCCGCCACCGCTCTCCCGGGCTCGGGCCCCGGAGCCCCGAACCCCGGTGATGCTTCCTCGGACTCCCCGCACCGCACCCCGGGCACCC
>WEIV01015759.1:26666-65488 GCA_013390005.1 Calyptomena viridis
CCAGCCAATCGCCCGCAGCCCCGGCCCGCCCCTCCCCTCAAAGCGCCGGTGCCGTCATGGAGGCGGGACGGCCCGTCCCGCATCGCGCGGCCCCACACGGCATCAGCTCAGCCTTGTCCTCCACCGACAGCCTAAAAATTACAGTTGGAGACTCAGTTTGACGAGCCCATATACGTGTGCGGTGGGCATGTCGCTGAATAGAGCAAAATAACGTAGTAAAGCCAAGTCGGTAGGTGCCGTTTGTAAAGAAGACAAATGTTAGCATGCCCCCCTTTCAAAAGTCCCCCAAAAGATTAAGACGGGAATCGAGGCACGCCATCCAGAGAAACGTGTAACACTGCTCCAGTAAAAATGAGTTGAATAAACACTATTAGATAAGCTTGAAATACGTGGGTTTTTGCCACACAGGTATTTAACCTGAATAGGTACATCTACAATGAGCCTGAGGTAGTCAGTATTTTTGAGAGACTGCTTTAAATCATATGAATTAAAATTCCCTACCGAAGGAGCCTGGTGATCTGGTACAGAATCTGGAACTTTTTGGAGATTTTTCACTTGGTTTTATAAGCTACAATCGCAATGCCTAGACTTCAAAACCTGTAAAGTTTTTGAAAAAGCCTTCACCTGTAAAGTTAGAGGAAACTCCTCATTCCCTAGATCCATTCATTATCTGAACTGAAGCTTCCTATGGGAAGGCCTCTTTGCAAGAAACCTCTGCACTCCCCACCCAAAGCACGGGGAAGAATCAGGACTAAGCAAAATTTTACTTTAAAGGTTCACATGCAAGCATTCATTATTTACATTATGCCAACTAAAACCTCATTTACATCAGAGTGATGGGAAGTGCATTCCGTGATTGCAGTATCAAGATAAAAGATGGAAAACCAGAAACAATGAACGAAGCACGAAGCTGGCAGCACAGGACGAAAAATTACATTTAAAAATACTTTTAAAAGTCTACTCACTTCCTAATATAACTTTGGGTATTCTGATAAGCTTTTTGAAATTAGGCTTCATCACTTAGAGTGAAATCTCATTTCACTGTGAAAATAAGGGGGTTTGGTAGCAAAAACCATTACCTTCATATTTTTCATGTTTTCACTGATTCAACAATTGCTTTAAAATTTCCTCCTTACAGTGACACTGCCCTGGAATGAGTGAGCATAAGGCACCCTGAATGCAGACTCTACTCCCAGCTTGTGAGTGTGTTGCAGTGAAAGCAATGGTAAAATAAGATTTTATTTTTTCACCGTAGGTGCTGATAGATAAAGGTGTCCCTCGGTGTATCTCTGAGCATTCTGGATTCCTGCACTGATTCCTCACTGGCATTAAACTCTCAACCCAGGATGCAGTGCCTTGCAGGAGAATGAGGGCGCTGTCTGGCTTCAAGTGCTAAGGAAGTGATACCGGAATTCTGTATGTTAACAGCTGGATTGTCATTTCTCAGCAGTATTTCAAATGAGATTACTGTGGTTTACTTCTTATTTTCAAATTTATGTCGAATTTTTACTTGTGGCCAGGATTTAAATATGAGTACACGCTAATTATCAAATTACAGGATTCAAAAATTTTATTTAAATACATTTTTTCTACAAAAATATAGTTACATGTAAACCCCTTATTATTGCCTGTACTTAATACATAATTCACTGTAAAGTTTTACAAGCTTCCAAACAATAACTGTTTACATTTCCAATTATTCAAACAGTAACTTGAAGGCACTTCCCATTCAAAAAAATATTAAACATAACTTATGCTACATTAAGGCTGAAACACACTTGTGTTACGTTTGAGACCCGTTTTCATAACATTAAGTAGTTCCTGTGGACTTGTTTAAACATTTGGAATGAATATTGAGAACTTTTCCTTCAGTTCTACTTTCCCTACAAAACTGACCAATGTTTTTAGTGGAGTTGAACACTGTGGTCTTAATATTCTTCAAAAATGTCCTATTTTTACTTCTGGTGAAATTTGTTATGCTTTTTTTTTGTGCTTTAGACCCTGAGACAGCCTGCAATGCCTTATCAATTGTTTATGTTAATATATATTGAATGTTGCCAAGCTAAGGTGAGATTTTATATGTGACACCTTGCTCAAGATCATTTTATAGAAATTACTTACATAATTGGGTTCTTTGTACCTTTTTCTGCAAAGACCTCAGAGTTATTTCAACTCTTTCATAATTCACAGTATTAAGAATTACATGGGTTTGGAATACTTTTTTTTACCCAGTTCATTTTTTGTTGCTGTCAGCCTTGTTTTCAAACAATCTGTAACAAGTGACACATCAAAAACGTATTTTTTTCAGTTGTCAGATGGTTTGATAAGTATCTGAAAAAAAACAAAATATTATTATTTTCTAAAATGTGCAGGAGCATTGCCTAAGACATTAGCTTCTCCCTTCTTCCAGCTATGCCTAGGGTTTAAGGCTATAGTAATTCTTTTCAGTGACTTTAGCTGACTATTTTCTATTTACGGGCTCACTGACATTCAAACACTTAAAAGAATTTAAAAAATCACATGTTCACCTAAAAATGTTGACGTCATATATTAATATACAAGATGGTATATTAATATACAAGCTGAAAAAACCTTTTTTTATCAAGACCCAAATCTTAGCAACTACACTTACAGCACTGCAAAAACTGGAGAATCATCCCATTTGAACATTTCCAGCACTTTCTATGATATCAACTTAACTTCCCCCCTGAATAATTAATAAAATTCGCCACTTGTGTGAGTTTTTCCACACAAAATTACTTTCAAAATTAAATAAAATTCATGATTGTCAATACTATATGATTGGAAGAACCCATACTCATTTGATAATGAATTACCTCACTAAGTATTGCCCAGACAGGGGAATCAGAACCAACTGATAAACGAATAGCCTGTATTCTTCCTATTGACTGATTGATGCTGCCTTCTGCAATTCCATTTTCAAAAGCCCCTAAACAAGAAAATAAAACAAGATCCATACAAACACATATATTAGAATGAAATACACTCCCAAGCAAACTTTTGCAAAAGCTTTAAATTACAAGCTATGAATTAAAGCCACATATTAGTAAATAAAACATTTGGGAGAAAAAAATCTTTTCAAAAAGTCAAACAATAACAACTGAAAAATAATGCTTTAAGCAAGAAGATGGAATCATTCCTTCAGTTACAACATGTAAGAGCTGGAGAAGAATACAAGAAAGTAACCTATATCTACAGATGTTAAATAAATATAATATTCTAGTAGGAACCATATACATGTGGCATACATGGTCATTTTAACCAATCTAGAAGAGTTTTTCTGAAAAGACCCCCACTACCAAAACCTTGCCATGCAAACCCAGTCCATCCTATTAAAACCTGGCAGGGACTGTAATTAGTTATTTATGCTAATTAGATGTCTTGGCCTTGCCACTGCTGGCAGGATTCTTATTTAAACCAAAGTAGGACAGTCACTGGTCAAACATCATACACTATATTATACAGCAGTGCAAAGGGGTTCTTTTCCTTATTGTTCAGTTTATTAAAGAGATAAGGAAATACAAGAGGAAACATTTTATATGTAAGAACAAAATTTCTGGTTTTGAAATGACAACAAAAAATTTACCTATTTTTAAATATCCATCTTTGGTTGCTGGGTAATTAAATTTACTTCCATTATCTACCAGTTCTTTTCTTTGTATTGCCTGTAAAAAAATAAAACAACAAAATTTCCAGAAACATTTTTTAGGATATGATATTTTATGCTGAACATTATTCTTAAAATGATATACAGTTGGAAATGAGAGACTTACATCATCTGGCAACACTTCCACAGTAGTGTTAAACAGTTTATCACCAGGGTGCTCCATGTTTCCACTTCTGAAGAAGTACCTGATGATAAAGATATATTACTTCCAGGTATTTTATACTTTAGAAAAGTTCTAGGGAAGCAATTCTTTCCAGTTTTGAAGGAAAGTTGCAGATAATTTTTCTGTAAGTAGTTGTGGGCCACAGAGAACAGAAATAGGCATTGAAACTTTATGATGTGTGACCAAATCATAGTAGAGGCTTTTTATTTTAAACAGAAGAAACATTTGAAAGGTGGAACCAAGAATGAAAGTGTTCTCCCTTTTTCAGTGCTCAAGTTCCAAATAATTTACTTCCCAGATTTAAATGGCTAAGGAAGATCTGCCCTCTGATCTGTTCCTAGCATTGTAAGACTGAGGTGAGATGGGCTTCTGGAAGGCAAATGGCAGCAAAACCTCCTGTTTCTACTAAAACATACACTGTTTCTACTAAACCATACACTACATACACTACCAGGAGAATTCCCCTTTTTTATCAATACTGCTCAATTCAGGTGCTTCTAAATAATTTCCTTTATAGCCAATGTACAGACAAGAGCACTGCCAAAACAAGAATCCAAGCAAAAACACCTGTGAGATTTAAAAATAAAAATACCTGTTTGGTTTTAAACTTCTGGCATTAGAGTTCTTAGGGTTTTAGACCCAAAAAGAACTAAGAAAATTTAAAGCATCAATCTCTCTCCTCTAGATGGAGATACAGACTTGACATCATGCAAACAGCCTTTCTGTTGACAACTACAGAAATAAAGCTTTCGCTAAGTCTATTGGTGAAATTCATTAGTTAAAAACAAAGTCCTCTGAGAATTATCATGAAAGAGCATAAAATATTTACCTGAAGAAATAAAAAGAAAAAAATTGAGAAGCTCTCTCATTACCAAGAAAGAAATTCATTTCAGGAAGGGAACTCAAGAAGAAGAGCAAATCATGGATTTTTGTCAGTAACAAGGTTTATGCAAACAATTGAGCACTGATGATTTTGAACAGACCAAATCATTTCCAAACTGGATATATCAAGGTTTCCATATTCCATATCACGTAATACTTACTTTTCAACTTTTAATGGACTTAAAAAGGTGAACCTGATGTAGTCACCTGCCACTGGTGCTGAAGCCCAAAAACAATCTTCCCCTTTATAAACTTTTTCCAAGGTATATTGTTGGTATATTTTTAGGCTTGTATCCACTTTTGCAGGTGGATTATTATGTGCTTTATGCAGCACATTTTTTCCAAAATCTTTATCCTGTTGGACATAAAGAAATACAATTTCACCCATACAATGAAAAAAGTGCACTGATATCTGGAATTATTACAGGAAGCTATTCAAAAAAATAATTACCTGTCAAAAAATATACAACATTTTTAATAGATGAAGAATATTCATTTCAGTGCAATCACTGGGACTCAATGTTACAGTCTGTAGACAGAGCTGTACTGATTACTTCTTAGTTGCCAAGATTTAAAAATAAACTTCTCCACAGTAGGCTATTTCATTGTTGTCTACTGTGCCTTCTGCCAGAACATGTGATATTGGTCTCTGCTAAAGGCTACATGAATCTCTAGTCTCATTCAGAAATTTGAATTATCTTGTGATTAGTTTAAATGGCACCATCAGGAGATTCCTGAAGCCTAGTGCATCCTTGCCCTTGTCCCTGTCAGATATGTGGTTTGACCTCCAAACTTTTCCTAAAAATCTATGGCCATCACATTAGGCACACCCTTGTCCTACCAGTACACCTTCTTAATAGCCCCTCCTATTAGCAAAGTGAATTGCTCAGCCAAAACAACCAGAGCTGTCTGTGTTTGTATTGAGCAGAGCACATGAAACCTTGTGTTGGGAAGCCATGAAATGCTGCTGTGACTGGTGCAGATGTTCAGATTAGAGATTCAAAAATGTTTGTGCACAAGCAGTGTGCCCCACCTGCAGCTTAGATGCCAGATCAATATTTTCCACCAAATCTGTAAACCAACATGCTTGGATATGGAAGTGCCACCCAAGGCCAAAAATGAGATCCTTGGAACTGATTTGAGAAACAAGTCAGAACACAAGTATATAATTTAGAAACATGGCGTTAATTTCTTATTCTTACTTTCAAATTCTGTATCTTCCCAGCCAATGATGAATAAGTTCCAATATGCTGGAAGAGAGATGGTTTAGCACGGATACGTAACTTTGACTTTTCCTGTTCACAGTGTGTCTGGAAAGAAAGTAAAAGGGAATGAAGGATTATTTAAACCAAGCAGAGACAAACTAACTTCCACAAGGCAATTTCACAATGTAGTTGAGGGTACAAGTCCAGGGGTTTTATCCATATTTAAATGAGTAATCCTTAAATTAACAGTCACCTTATATCAAATACACTGCTTCTAGACCAAAACTTACGATTCCACTCATGGTGTTATGTAGATTTGAAGGCTCAACCACCAGTAATTCAGAGATTTCTGAACCATGAATCACATCTCAGAGTAAAAAAAAATGGATCTCAAATGAAACTGATTGATTTTTTTAACTGTTTCTGGCAACTTTTATTTCAACTCTTAGCTTTGCCACATCATTCTAATCAAACTATTCCGACCAAAACTGGCCTTCTTGAGATATATTCTGGTTACACTTTAATCTTTATAATTTTGGCTTTGCTATGTTTGAGAGGCTTATAATGTACTTTTATCATATAATTAGATAAACCCCTTAAATGAAGTATTTCAACCAGTTTTCCAGTTTACTATACTTGGGACATAACATATACCAGGGAATTACATAAGGGTAATTGGTACTTATTTACAAGTTTCCTGATTTTTGAACAATAGAAAGCTACTTGTATAAATGTAATTTTTTTTCTCAATACCTATAGAGCATCATAGTTTGATGCAATGAAGCAAACATGCCACGATAATTAATGAGACTGTGAAGCACAATAGCATGGAACAGAGCCAGAAGCTAAAATGAGACTCCCTGGGTTCTACTCTCAGTTCTGCCACAGAATTATTGCATGAGTTTGGAAGATCATTTAACTTCTCTGTATCGCAGGTCTCATATCTTAAAATTTGAGAAGATAATGTGTTCATCACCCCTTCAATCAAGTGCTTTCAGTTCTATAAAAGGAAAATGTTGCATAAACTATATCAATGCCTTCTAAAGCTAGAAGATAAAGTCTTCACTCAGCTGGCTTAAACATCAAAAATCATGGGGGATTTATGATTTTCACTGAAGTACTAATTTAAAGTTCAAAACCACCTGGAAAGCAAGAACTAAGCATTTTTATGTTTGTCCACGGCAGATGTTCAGCAAAACAATGTAAAAACACAACATGGGCAAATTGGTTTATTGGCAGCTGTTTTTTTGAGAAGCATGCTATACTTTTGCTAGAGAAAAAAAATCATAAGGAAATAAATTTGTGATCTTTCTACTGATGGGGTTTGCCGTTCATTTCTTATAATAACATAGTCTCTAGCATGTCTCCTTTTATGCTATGGCAGCACTACCAAAAGAGCCACTTGTGGCAACAGCTGAGAACAATCAGCAGCCCAGGGTTGGTGCAGAAGCTGAGATAAGGCTCATCTTTGAGTCAGGGCTTCCACCCCTGCAGCACCCACTGCACATGACAGACACACTCCACTGCATATGATCACAGAAACAAAGAATGTTTGGGGTTTAATGGGACCTTTAAAAATCATCCAGTTCCAACTCCCCTGCCATGAGTAGGGACACTGTCCACTGGACCAGGTTGCTCAGAGCCCCATCCAGCCTGGCCAGGAACACTGGATCTGGGATCCGCTGCTTCCCTGGTAACTTGTGCCAGTGACTCACCACCTTCACCAGAAAATGCTTTCCTTATATCTAATCTAAACACACCCTCTTTCAGTTTAAGACCATTGCCCCTTGTCCTATTACAACAGGCCCTACAAAGACTTTCTCCCTTTCTCTTAAAGGCCCCTTTTAGGTGTTAGAAGGTGCTGTAAGGTCTTCCCCGGAGCCTTCTCTTCTTCAGGCAGAACAGCCCTGACTCAGCTTGTCTTCATAGGAGAAATGTTCCAGCCCTCTGATCATTTTTGTGGCACCTGCTCTATCAGATCCATGGCTTTTTTTCTACTGGGGATCCCTGAGGTGGATGATGATTTGATTCACAGGAGATAAACATCATGAAGTTTCTGAACCATGCAGAGATCTGATGGCTCTGATCATCACAAACCATCTTTTCCACTTTGGTGAGCAAGTGTAGCTGAACCTTGATAGGTTCATAGTCAGTCCAGGCTGAAAACCTGGACAAGCTGGAGGGGTGAGCCCATGGGAATCTCATGAGGTTTAATAAGACCAAGTGCAAGGTACTGCACCTGGGTCAGGGCAAATCCCAATATCAACACAGGCTGGGGGATGAACAGACCAAGAGCAGCCCTGAGGAAGAACTTGGGGTTGCTGGTGGTTGAGAGGTTGGACATGAGTTGCAATGTGGACTCAAAGGCCAGAAAGCCAATTGCATCCTGGGCTGCATCCAAAGCATGACATGGGGAGGTGATTCTGCCCCTCTGCTCTGCTGAGACCCCACCTGCAGTGCTGCATCCAGCCCTGGGGTGCCCAGCAGAGGAAGAACATGGACCTGCTTCAGTGAGTCCAGAGGAGGATCACCAAGTTGATCAGAGGGCTGGAGCACCTCTCCTGTGAGGAAAGGCTGAGAGAATTGGGATTGTTCAGCCTGGAAAAGAGAAGGCTTTGAGGTGACCTAATTGTGGCCTTTCAGTACCTGAAAGAAACTTACAGGAAAGATGGGGCAAGACTATTTACAAGAGCATGTAGCGACAGGACAAGGGGAAATAGGTTAAAATTGAAAGAGAGTAGGTTTAGATAATATATTATGAAAAAATTCTTTACTGTGAGGGTGGTGAGGCACTGGAACAAGTTGCCCAGAGAAGTTGTGGATGCGCCATCCCTGGAGATGTTAAAGGCCAGGCTGGATGGAGCTCTGAGCAACCCAGTCTAATGAAAGGTGTCCCTGTACATGGCAGGGGAGTTGGAATGAGATGATCTTTAATGTTCCTTCCAGCCCAAACCATTCTATGAAAACATGTGCCAAACATCCATCACTGCAGACTGGCACATAAAAGCCACAAACAGGTGCCCTGCAGACCCTCCTATGAAACATTGTGTGTGATCACTTAGTAATACTCTTAGTTGCTTGGAAAGGAGAAACTGTGAGGCTTTCTGTCACCTTGCCTTCTCTGGTGCCTGTAGGAAAGTCCACTGCTTTAACCTGTCTAACACAGGTGGAACAGCAGCTGGATCTGAGAGATTCCATCTATCGAATGGAATTTGCCACATGTTAGATCTGGACAGCTGATGTTAATGTAATAGTATCTGGGGTTTCATCTGTTAATCACAGGCAGGCAAGAATTTAAATTAGAGCTACTTGAGGCTCACTGTAACTCCTATAAGGGGGCTAACCCAGAGAGTAGGATTTCAAATACTCCTTTGGGAGTGGGTATGGAGACTTCTCAGGGGCAGTACTAAGTGTAAAACCAAGGATCTTCTGCTTTCCCCAGGAGTCACCTGTGCTACATGGTAAAACTTGAACCTTGCTTCTTCTGCTCCCCTTAATCTCCTGCTCTGTACAACTCCTACCTGTCTCTTCTTGCTTCTTTAGCAACACAAAAGTAACACGTGTGAACGCCTGGAGTAGGGACTGGCTACACTAATTAAAACTCCTGAACCTTAAGAATCAAGAAGGAGCAGAAACTCTGGTCAGTCCTCTGTGGCACAGTCTGTTACACAAGAAGACTAGGAGTAGTGACCAGCACCAAAGACTGGTGAGAGAAAGAATGCAAAATGACATAAAGAAATAACATATCATTGGGCTCACCTGTAGTGCTAGAAATGGCACCTTTTGCAAGTCAACACAACTGTTTCTTTCATTTTCAGTAAAAAGCATCATTTAGTTCATTCAATCTACAAGTTTTCCTGGGGTTTTTTTTGTTTGTTTGTTTGATTGGTTTGGTTTTTTGGTTTGTTGGAAGGGGGGGGGAGGGGGTCAGGAAAACAATCAATTTTTTTCCCAGGTAGTAAAAGATTTAAAGGAAAACACTTTAAGTTCTGCTTCCTGAAAGAAAGGAATTGGTAGGCAAATTTCAGAAGTACTGTGCTGGTAACCTTGTATGTTAGAAGGTCAACAGAAGGTTAAAAGAAGTGATAGTCCCCATAGGTTTACATATTAAAATTCTCATTCATGCTGCAGGGTTGCCTACATGACCAGCTGCAGGCAGATGTGAGCTTGTGCTGTCTGTGTTCTGAGCTGACAGAGGCAGCACAACACTTCTGGTGTGGAAATGTGAATTTCTGAGTCAATCCTCTCTTTACAGCCCAATGGGCTCAAACACTGCCACTCTGTGCAGATCCACAGCAGATCTTTCCTCACAAATTCCAGAGTCAGTCAGGTTTGAGAGATTTATATTCCGCTTTTTGAAAATAAATTACTTTGTCACTGTTTGAATATGACTTACATTCACAAATTCCTAGACATACTTACTGCATCCTTTTCTGGATTGCACACTTTAGCCCAGAGCAGGTGGTCTATAAGCCAGTCTATGGGCTTATCTTTATAGAACATGAGGAAAAATTCCACTATGAGTGGCAAGTCGTCTGATTTAAACAATTTTCCTGAAAGCAAGACAAGAAGTTGCATGTTGAGATATTTTTACTGCCATGCAAAAATCACCAGCTTTATGTTTAAATATAATTTATTTAAATAAATATTTAAGTATCATTCCAGTCTTAAACACATGAATGTAATTCTGGTATTTAGTGAAAATTTCACATAGTCTCCAGCTTTGGAGAGCTGCCGATTCTCCAGCTCTTTGGGATTTTGCAAAGATGTCTATCCCATGCCTGGAGATATTCTCACATTGTCAACCAGTTGCCTAATAATGTGTGTAATTATATCCTAGTTCCAAACATAAACCTGCCAATCACCTGTAGCAGTGTGACAGATGAAACAGAGTTTGAATAATTCCTAAAAATGCTAGGCATGCAATTTCAATGGCAGTATTATACTGGATATCTTTAAATTAAGACCTAGATACGAAAAACATTGCTTGATCCTTGAAAAAAAAAGACTACACATTACAGGGGCATATAGTGCTCTGAGATGGAACAATTTCCTTCCTATTCCAATTTTCTCCAACTCTAGATCCTATGCTGATGAGACTCTGTATTAAAAAGACAGTTTTAAAGAGCTCAAAAAGACTCTAAGTGGGACTTTCCTCAAAGAACCAGGGAAGTTTTGATACACAAGTCCTTCCATGCTTTGAAATGTAATTCTGAGTGAGACCTATTTGACATACACAGCTCCAAATCCAGTTGACCCTGATGAAGGTCGTACTCACCAATAAATCCAAGCTGTGAGAACTCGAGAACCATCCAGTCTTGGGACTGTTGAGCAGCAAAGCTTTTTATACTTGCAATATAATCAGATTTGGCTATAATATCATCTTCCAGCTGAGGGGGAACAAAAAAAGCAACAGAGAAAAAGAGAAGGCAAGTGGTGATTTTATTGTTTGCAGAGGGGGTGGTGATGTTGCCACATGCAGGTGTTAACTGTGTTGTGTTTGACTACCTAACTCTGTGTATTGAAACTTTGCCAAAGTACAGTGGGTTGCTATTTAGCTTCTACATATATCTCTGTTTCAGTATCATTCGTTAAACATTTATCTGCAGAAGTGACCATAACACCATGAGTGCTTCTCTCTTCTTTGAGAAAGGAGAACTCCCTGCCTGAAAGAGATACCACTTAAAAGAAAATATTGAGCAAAAAGATAAAAGTTAAGGAAGACAACAATAAACAGTCAGTACTTAAATTGTATAAGCATTGATAAGCAACAGGAGCAAACTGTTTGAAAAAAGAGGTGACTAAAGCAGATGGTTAAAAGCTCTGGTAGCCTGGGCAGACTTTGTCTTTTCATAAAAGGTGACTGGGAAGAATTGTGCATGATTACTGAGATGCCAGTAGAAAGCAAGTTGTTCTAGGGAATACTGGTAATGAAAGAAGAGATGTGCTGTGTGAATCACACTGAAGGACAGGAATACAAAGAGCTTTCCATGTGTTGTAAAGGCTGACACAACACAGCAGTAGAGCCAGTGAAGGGGTACTTGGAAAAGAACTCTGACATCCATCAAGGAAAGGGGGAAGGCCTTGGCTACAATTTTGCCTGGCTCTCAGAGAAGAAAAGGGCATCTGAAAAGCCAGAGGCTGTTCCTAAAGCTGAGGATAATGAATCCAAACAAGGAGGTTGGAGGCAATGACAAAAAGGAAATAAATATATTCCAGAAATAATTAAGGAGCAAGTAATTCACTATTTGAATTCGGTATGGATGTGAAAACACAGGAAGAGTAGGCTAAGTGTTCAGGCAAATATTGTTGGTGTAGTGTGATCATACAGTAATTTGATCTAACTGCTGTACTTCACTGGCCCTGATGCATATCTGGTGGTGTGAGAATCTGCTCTGGAACGCTAAATAGCTAGAAAATGAATGCTCTGAGGGTAAGGAAAAAAAAGGCACAATTTCCTTTTTTGTGTTTTCAACTGACTCAGCACAGAATCATCATCAAGAGTGTGAGAGAGCAGGCCCACAGCTTTTAGCTGAATTCAGCCATCCCTACAAGTGTAGGGGAGAAATACGTTGTGAGCAGTGAACCCAGGAGGAAGTAGAATGAAACTAGAAAGACAAGATTTGACCCTGTCAGCTTTTGCTGATGGTAAGATAACAAAAAATAGATAGATGGAGACAAACTGATCTAGACAAATGCTTCTTAACAGATTCTGAGATGTGGGGATTGAGTTGAGTCGACAGCTACGCACAAGAGAACGACAAGAAAACCCCACCAAAAAAACCCCAAAACATCAACTTACAAGAAATCTTGCATAAAATTAAGTGAGCTTAGAGAATTAGCCAGGAGCTAGATGTAAAGGAAGAGCAAGGAGAAAGCTTTAAAGAATCCTTAAAGAGAAATTGAGGGGCACCAAAAAAGGATGAAAAACAGAGAGGAGTATCTCAAAAACCTAGGGAGACCACTGTACCAAGAAACACCATAAGAAAGCCTACAGAAGCAGTAAAGATTAAAAATATAGAGACTGTGATGCAGAGTGGGTGTGAATGTGGTTATGAACTGAAAGTAGTCTTGCATAGTGATAAATCTGAAATGGTCTTTCCCAAAGCTGACAGGTAGAGAATGTAGTTTGATATCCTACATAGCACAGGCCATTTAACCCTGTACTGAACCTCCTAATTTGTGTTTAACTAAAGCACATCTTCTTGGAGAACATCTGCCATTGCTTAGAGATTTCATTATGTTATACAACGTATAATTATCCTGAATGTTTAATACTTTGTACCCAAATTCTAAAGTGAATTTTTCTGCCTTCAGTTTACAGCCACTTGTTTTTCATACACTGTTATCTCCCAAAGGAGGTTATGCAGTGGCTGCACACAGCTGGATCAGGAAGTTGACAATATGAACTGTCTAGTCCATTTGCCTCATTGCCATGAGAAGGCCAGCTAAACACAATTGCAACTAATTTCCCTGCACTCATCAGTATTTTGGATGAAAAGAGATACATGCACTAGAGCAAGGTTATGAAAATTTCCAACATGATAGGCAAGAAGTGGGTTTCTATTTGTTTTTCTCATGCTGTCTAGGAGAAGCAAAACTGAAGTACTAACAAAAAAAGTGGAAGCATACAGTGGAAGTGTAGGCAGACAGCAAAG
Source organism: Calyptomena viridis (assembly GCA_013390005.1). Lineage (NCBI taxonomy): Eukaryota > Metazoa > Chordata > Aves > Passeriformes > Eurylaimidae > Calyptomena > Calyptomena viridis. Next base: position 40,263 of record WEIV01015759.1, read on the forward strand.
TGTCTTCCTTTCTAAATTATTAGGGTATTTTTATATTTTAAGATACTGACAATGAATATTTGGAGACTGTGAAGCTCCTTTTGGGAGCTCTGCCAAATAACAGGCTTGACCTAGAGTCTAGTGAGGGGAAAAAAAATCCATAGAAAGACTCCTAATGAACTCACTGAGTTATTGCTCAGGACTTCAAACAATTAGAGAAACACATTCAATAAACAGTAGTAATGGTACATAGATATGTGCTGCTGGCTATAGTACCAGTGTATATATGTGTGTGTATATATATTATATATAAATACATAAAGCCTCCCCAGCCTCCACATGAAGTGATACAAAAGCATAGCAGTAGTTCAGTTAATTAGGTTAGAACTTTATTACAGATTTTAACTGAAGAAACTAAAACATTTGTTTAATATTTTATTTAGTCTTCATCTCAGCGCTAATAGAAAATGCTTCCCAAAAACTGCTGTATCAGATTTGAATTGTTTGATTACTTCAGAATGAACTAAATCTACATGGACAAAAAGAACAAATGCATGTCCCACTACCAGGCTGGGATTGGAATGCCTGCCTTTATGGCTATGTTACAATCCCATTATTACAAGTGCCTCAAGGAGCTCTGGTGGATGCCAGCAGATACAGTGAAAGTGGAAACAAGGGCTTCAAAATTCTCTCAGGTTTTTATTGATTAAGAAAAATTCACCAAAAACAAAACAAACCACATACAAATGAAGAAGTGGATATAGTAGGAAAGGTATGGGGAAAGTATAGTTTCTTTTTAAGAAAATTCTGAATGCACGTATAAATCCCACCAGAGCATCACAATCCAGGCTTTTCTCTGAATAACACAGTTCATTTCTTATACAATGTCTCAGGTATGAAAACACGTATTTTCAAATTTCTTTAAAAATACAAATACCTAAGTAAGTCATTGCCATGCAAACAGGAATGCTTGGAGAACTTTATAACAAGCAGAGACTTTAAGTGTCTGGCAGCATTTTAACATTTCACTTCATCAGGTTTCCTATACCTTAATGTTCTTAGTAAACTTGGGTAATATTCTTAAAAAATATACAAAGGCCACAAGAAAATACTTCATTTTCCATTAAACCTTAACTGTTCAAAAGACAGTATTTTTTCTTTGTCCCCCACCTGCCTTCTGAGCACCTATGTCACATCTGAGAACAGAACACAGACTCTTAAATAGCCCAGCTCAAGTGTGTTTGTGTTAAATCCTGACAAGTCTACTCTTCTGCTTCCAGGAATCCTGTGGTGTCCTTATGTGACACAGTCTGGAGCAGAAAACCCAGGAAAACTAAAAACCAAGCAAAACACTCGTCTGAGCTTTCTTAAAAACTGCTGACATTAATGTGATTTCACATAATTACGTGAAAATTTTATGGATCTGTTCCCTTATTGAGCAGCTCTGATAATTTCTGGAATCTCTGGTGGCAATTACGATATTTATGATAGAGTGCAAATTAGCACAGTTTAGAATGATGGCTAAAGTTAGCAATCCCCTGAATGCATGGGGATCTTAAAGTCTAACAGTAAATGTTCTGGACAAATTAGGATCTGTACCAACCTGTAGTTTAAGCTTGAATAAAGTATCACTATACTGGTATGTTTCCCCACCTGAAAGATTTTGGTTCATTGGGATCTGACCTATAAACACTACTTTGTCTTGCTGCACTAAGTAAAGAGACATTAAACTCTGACTTTCTTAACCTAATCAAATAAGGACTTCATGCTTCAGTTACCTTGCTACTCAACCTCACAAATGACAGGAAGGTACAGATGGATTTAATCAAAGAGTACCTGGCTGCAGGAGGAATATAAACACAGAAATATGCAGATGCTTGTAAAGAGCATAGGCAAAATACACAGAAAATTACAGCACACTGCAGGTTTTATTGAGGCCTTTGAAACAAATTGAAATTGCCAGAGCTAATAATCAGTACAGATGTATTGCAGCTACTTAATGATAATATAGACATACCTGTAAATAAAATGTTCCCTTAGGTTGGGCATATAGCATTAAAAAGCTATAATCCAAATTCTGTTTAGTTCTCCACCTAAACATAAGCAGCAAATTCTGATAAGCTTTTTGGGGGGATTGCAAGAATTCTTTCTATAATAAAAGCATTTCTAATGCTCTGCAGGTTTTTTCTCTACAGTAAAATTGTAAGGTTGAGTATTCTAGCACATAGTTAAGTACAAAAACATTCCTCTACAATCAGTGCAAATATTTTTAAATAATTTGACTTTCCTATAAAAGTTAACATTAACTAAGCAAAAAATTTGGACCTCTGTCAATAGAGCCTGAAACAAAATGTCTAAGAAGTTTATTCATGTCAAATGACTTAAAAGATTCTACTTCTTATAGTAGACATAAACACACATGGATTATTTAAAGATGAAAATCTAAGTGCTTTTACTTATGAACAGTACAAAAGCAGGTTGATAAACTCAATTTTCAGATTTATATTTAAACAGAGATTTTGCTTTGTTGTAGAGTGTTTGCTTTTGTTGCTTCTGATACATTAGTTATTGAAAGAAAATTACTGTCCTCCAAAAAATCTTTTTTTATTTAGGTTATAATCTCTGTTTCAAGTGAATTTGGGGCACGTGAGTGAATGAAATCACCAGTTAGGATGTGTTAATGGTAGATAAAAAGTTGACAATCACCAAAAGTTAGGTCATTAATTAAACCCACAGCAGTTGTCAGCAGGTAGCTGAGGGGTTTGTTCTGTGTGTTCACAGAGTCTCTCCCTTATCTGTCACTAAAACACTAAACATCATTAAAGATGTTCCCATTTTTTCCTTTATGACCACATCATATAGCCTTTGGCATTATCCATCTGGTTTAAAACCTGTGGGTTGCCTAGAGTCAAGACCCAAAGGCTTGGCCATCACCCTGCAGCTGATGTGCAGCATAGTTTTTCTCAAGATCCCCTAGTGTAATAATTGGTTTTTAAAAAGTACAATTGAGATCCATTAGCTCTGAAACACAAAAGCATTAACAGCTCAAACAATGTTGACTTTTGCAGAATTTTCCATTTTTTACTCCTAGGAAAAGTTCTTAGGTTTTATACAGCCATCTTACCTGACTCTGGTCTCAGAATCCCCAAGTGTTTTTTTCAGGTTGGAAAGATCTGGATAATATGAAGCAGGAGGAGAAATAACCTCTAGGACTCCAGACTGGATTTCTCTGGGGAAGCTGTGAGAAGAATCTCAGTGAGACTCCATTTCTCAGAAAGACTTCTGAGGGCAACCACAGACTGCAGCTGCCCAGAATTAGGTCTGTTCCCACACAAGTGGAATTCACAACTCTAACAAAGAAACTAAGTCACACAGACTGCAAATTTGGAACCAAGAAGGAATTTTTGACAGAACAGACAGGTCAGGAACTTATCAAAGTCTCAGAAAACACTGGAGAGAAGTGTGTCTCAAAAATCCTGCCCCTCCTGCATCCAAAGATGCTTACTAACAATCCTGAGATGGTTGCCAAAATGCAGCAGTAATTCACAACCAAATCCACTATCTAGAATGACACACAACTGTTCGCCCTTGCATCAGAGCTCCCAGTTTCTTACCCTTGCTCCAACTCTAATTCCACAACTATACTGTCCCAGGGCAGGGGTTTGGGATGGGGAATCTGGGTCTAGTCTCTGCTTCAAGGATTAAATTTTCTCTTTAAAAAGTCATTGAAAAAATGTGTAATCTACATCAGAAGCCAAATCTGGAAGTCAAATCTCCTCCCTCCTCCCTAAAAAACCCAACCCAACCCAAACCAAACCCCCACCCAAACAAACAAAAAACCAAAAACAAAACAAAAAGCACAACAACAAAATAAAACCAATCAACCAACAAAACCCCCAAAAAACAAACCCCAACCCCAAAAAGTACAGGATCACTGAAATAAAGACCTTTCAGTAGTGAGGGTTTTTTTCCTATGATTAATGGAAAAAAAGATAACACTAAAAAATAAACACATCAGACTACAAGAAAAAAATCTCAGTCTTACTGTGTAACACTGACAAAGCATCTGCTTGCAGGAATTTTTTCAAAAGCCATGAAGAAATGATAAAAATTATCAAAGTGCTTAAATTGCTGTAGGTATTGTACCTTGGCAGTGCTCAACAGTGCTGAGAAGGAATGCCTCTTCCCCTTGTCCTTGCTGCAGTATTCCCAGCTGGGATAAACCCTCTGAAATTCTCTAATTTTTTCCATAAAAGCTCAAAATGTGTTCACTGGCTGTTGGGTGTTACACTCTATAGGACTTACCTGGTTTTAACACTTTCTGCCACACTGTTAACATACTCTGCATTCACCTAAAGAAAAGAAGGGGGGTTCATTTCAAGTTGCCCATTTTTGCATTGAAAAACGTTTTGTAGGGAATATTTATATGCAAACCCTTAATTTTTATTCTCTAATTCTTCTCCTTCCAAACAAATGCAGTGTTACAGTAGCATTTCTACTAAAGGACAGTGTGGCCTTTTCAAGCCAACTGAACCTTCAATGCAGTTGAACACAAAACTGAACTACCTTCAGCTGTGGTTTCTGCATTTTGTTTTTCACTGCTTTTGCAAGAGGTCAGGCCTTTTTCTGCATAAAATTCAATTCTACAAGCTTTCAGTTATGCCAGAAAAGCACAGTCATATACCTCTCAGTAAAAAAAGCTGCTTCAGGTTAATCTTCCAAAAATAACAGAGGAGGCCTGAGGCTGTTTAGAAAAATCACCTAAGCAAAATATTCTAAAGCTAGCAGTACTTAAATTTAGTATTTAGTTTCTTCCTAATATAACAAACTTATGGCTCTTTGTCTGGCATTTTTGAGGGCATACTTATTCATTACTTCTGCTTCATAAAAGTAAAGTCTTAGTGTGCAAAACACATCTGTTAACTACATTAAAGAGTGCAAAGTTTTATGGATGTTTGGATTTTTTTTTTAAATACACAAATAATTGTTATACCAGTTATATATATTAAATTTGTAATAAATAAAAACTATGTTAAGAGGTAAGTAAAGAACTCTAATAAGAAAAAAACTTATCCAGAACTTACAACTCACTTTCAGTCAATAAGTTACTCTGACTTAACACGATGTAAACATTTAACTTGATCTTTTAAAATAAAAGATCATAATAAAACATTCTTATTACCTCTCATATCAACACAATCAACCTGCTCCAATTTACTGAATGGCTGAAAAATGGAAGCTGAGAGAACGTGACTTTGGGGGTGGGAGAAAGGGGAGAATAATTCTTACAATGGCAGTTTAATCCTATATTGGCTCATATGGACTATATTACTACAACCAGAGCTACTGTTTGTTTTAAAGTGTCACATTAGGACTCTCCAGAGGGAGAAACTATTCACAAGTTAACCCTTAAAAACTCACAGAACCCCCTGAAGGCCTGCAACAAAACATTTATTTGAATGGCAGCTCAGCTAAGCTAAACTTTTACTGTCTTTGTAAATGTAATATGACTTTTTACCCTTCGATCATCTGAGTTACAGGATTTTTTCCACACATGAACAAAGGCACCAGCTGCTTCTCATCTCCTCCAGCCCTGAAGAAATCCCTCCCAAAAGCCTAGTTAGCAGTGTTTTGCAGCCTCTCCTACACGATTACATTAGGACATAAATCTCCATATTACCTATCAGCATACAGCACCTTTCCATGCCAACTTACCTCTGCTACAAAGATGATTATTACACAGTCCTCCTTTTCCTCTTCAGAAAGTTCATACAGTAGGGAATGCAGTGTGCTAATCAGGTAGTTTTGTTTTTCCCTTTTCACTGTAGGAATACCCATCACCAGTGACACTGCAAAAGAGAGAAGGCCTCAAGCCACGGAATTTTAAGTCAAGTAAAAGGGAGGCAAATTTACATTTTAATTTTGATCTGATGTGACCATGAAACTTGGTGACTGTTAGTATTTCCTTAGCACTGGGACAGCATTTGCTTTACTACCTGAGAGATACCTCCAGCTACATTTGGGTTAGACACCCCTGTGTCAGTGTTATAAATACCAGGTCTACATTGTGTAGACTATCAACATCTGAGAACTTGGAGATTCTACTACCTCTGGCAAACACACAGGTGTCTGCTACTGAGTTTCAAAAGTGAGTCTTGCAAAATAAGTGGTAACTCTTGCTTTGGAGCTAGAGATCTAAGTAGTAAGGATTAAATGAACACTAGTGAGCAGGTTCTCACAGGAGTGAATGCTGTGTATCTCAGAAGGAATCAAATCCAAACATCTGTCTGAGCAGTTTAATTGATATGCATCAATGGCTTTCATAGAATCAGTAGTAAGGAGAAAGGAACTTAAATATTATTGTTATTAAAAACAAAGGAGCTGGAATTGTCTCTGGCAAAGGCTGTAAAAGCAGGATGTTCCTTTTGTCATTAATATGGGCATTACCTATATCAGTGGCCAAACACAGCTCAGTACACCTGTGGAAACTTAGTCCTTGCAGACAATTTCTATTCACCAAAATCTCAGGAGGCTGGTAAGGAAGCAGCAGATTTTGAAAGAAAGGAGTAATTAGTGTCTTGCTCCAAACTTTAACCTCCATGCCAGTGTCAACTCAAAAATGCCAAAGTTCCAGTGTTCCTTCCCAGCACATATACTGCCAAACCACTGGGGTTTTGTTTGATTTTACACATTGAAGGTCAACCTGTCCTTATTAAACTGAAGTCTTGCTATTGTGATTTTCATGTACAAATAAAATTGTGACTATTTTTTGTTGATATTTGAAAAGGTTTTCAGAATACTCTGAGGTAAAGACTTTAAATAGGGATGAGCATGGTAAAAGTACTTCTGCTATCCCCATTAATTCAGCTTGTGGACATTATAAAGCTAAGGGAGAAACCCACTCCAAACTTTTGAGTATTCATTGCTAGAATTTAATATAAAATACAAACATATAGATAATATAAACCAAACTTTGTTTCCTACCTCCAGTTCTCTGTTGCCCAAAAATAACATTTGGGAAAATTCCACCTTCATATTCTCGCAGGTGAGGTAGATAGTAGTATATGTTTGTAAGATGCATGGGGAGTTTTTTTGTGAGGTTTAGCACTTTCCCCTTCATATCATCTTAAAGAAACAACAAACCCACAGATACACATAAAATAAAAAGCCAGCAGTGAAGCCTATTTTTCCAACTGTTTTGCTCAACTCAACACTGGCAGATTAACACACACAAGGTTATTCTATCAGAACTATTCCTCAGAACTGATTATATGGCACACATATTACACTATATTAAACTGAGAACTGCCCAGTACAACTCCTCTCCCACCCCAGTGATGGTGCAGAGCTCCAAGCCTGAACATCCTGGGAACTCAGTCTGCCCTTCTCTGTGCCTAAACAATTGCACTGAGCCATCTTAAAGCACAATAAACAGTTATTTTAAAAGCAGCAGTAAAAAACCTGCTCGGTGGACTTAATTGGCAAGCAATTTTTTAAATGAAAAGAAACACAGATTCTGATTAATAACTTTCTTAATTACTTAATAAACTCAAGTGCTTTCCCCAAAATGTAACACATGGTGGTTCTCAAGGCTCAAACAGGAGCTCTTGGGTTATAAAAGGTCCTATGGCAAAAAGACAACCATATCCAAGCCTTTAGAAAGTATTCAAGAAACAAAACACTGTAGTAGGCGAAGGAAAAGTAGGGATTTTTTTCTTTACTATTTTAAAATAAAGATGAAAACAACAGAAGGTTTATTGACTTGGATGGAAAGTTAATTTTCTTAAGAAATGCATCTAAGATAATTCTCCAAATTTACCACCCTTCAAAGTTACATACAAGTCTCACAAGCAACCAGCACCAGCTTTATTCACTCAGCTTAAATCAAGAGACCTACTGAATGGGCAACATTTTAAGTTTTACAACTTCCAAAAGATACTCCCAGTGAAAATCAGGACCTAACAGATATTCCCAACCCTACAGAAAAGAGTTTAGAAAAAACTCAAACAAAAAGAGAGACCCACAACTCCTCCCACTCTGTTTTGCCAGTAAATACACTGGAGTTTTGCAGTGTAAAAACTTTATTTTTGTTGTGTAATATGGAATGGGAAGCAGAAGGGTAAGTAAAAATATACAGAAAATTAGTGATTTTTAACAAGTTTCTGCTTTAAATCATGTGAACTGACAGCTTTAATATTTTGTGATATTCAGCTGGCTCCAGTAAGAATGAAGAGCAGAGGGAAGGGGAACTTGCACTTTCCCCTATTGCTACTGTGTGCATTAGGCAATGATTCTTTGCCCACAGTATGGGGGGTGACAACGTGGCTCTGCTCTCTGGATTGTAAGGCCACAATCCTGCCAATGCTCAGCTGTTTGTGCACATCTGAACAGCTAACATTGAATAAACAGACAAAAATCAGCAGGGAAAAACAGGATACGAAACAAATCCGACCATACAAAGAAATGCACCCTGTTCCTTCTTCCTCTGGTTAATTCCCTATATTAATCCAACCACCAGCCAGCTGTTCTGAATGCAAACAGGATTTTTAAATGGCAGGTTTCTTTCTGAAGGTGAGGTGTACTGTGAAATGCCTCCAGCACTTGTCTTCCCAGATAAGTGGCTCTTCCAATCTGAACATGGGAAGAAGGCAGATCCCACACAACTACATCACTTATTTTGGGGGACGGAATCAAACTGTCAATCCCTTGTATATAACTGCAGTGTGCAGATAGATAGAGATGTACAACAGTCCGTAAGGCAAGGTAAATTAAACAATGGGAAGAAACCAGATCACTAAATTTAATTGCAAGTTGGTGTCCCATAAAAAGAAAAAAAAAAAAGGCAGAGATGTTCCCCCCCCAAAAAATGCCTTTTAATTGGCATCGTTTACAAGCATTCACCTCTTCCTTCTGATAATTAACTAACTACTTGCAAGATGAATTTTAGCAGGAATACTCCTGGAGTTCCCAGCTCGCGGGTTCAGGCAAGCTGTGTGGGACCTGCCTGCTGGCAGGAGGCTGTGCAGCCACACATGCACCTTGGGGCCTGGCCCCCCAAAAAGTCACTCCACCTGGGGAACACCTGAGGAGATGTACCTGCCTTCCAGGTCAGACACAGCCCTATATTTATCAGAGTGTAGTGGCGCAATAAAATCTGGTAAAAAATAGCTTATTCAGTGCTCTGTAGTTGGCAGCAAGAGAGGGGTGAGCACTGTAAGAATCTCAATCAGCCTACAAACAGCTTTGCCACTATGACCCTACTGTAGTCCAGTGTGTCCCCTTTTATTTATCTCCTTATTTGGTCAGGTACTAACCAATCATAGAATCCTATTTAAAGGGGGGGTCACAAGTTACTTCCACACCCTTTTTTTAAAGTAGAAACTTCTTCCTAATGCTAATATAATCGAATCAATAATTTTTGTCCCCACCCCAGTTATAAACAGGAGCACACCAAACTGAACTGTTAACACAGGACATTTTTATACATACAAACCTGTATGATTTGTTATCAAATTTGCTCTTCTTGCAATTAAACGTTTAATTTCCTCTAGGGCACTGCTCAGTTCGTGTGATCTTCTCTTACTTTCCTTTTCAGCATACAGCAGCCTTTGCTGAAGTTCCAGAAGCTGGCTTTGGTACACGTCTAAGTCATTTCCTGCAGTGAGAACATAATTTCTTTTCAAAGAGCTGATTTATATAACGGGATAAAGCTAAAGAATAAAAGAGTCAGTCCAGAAGGTGACACCACCAGGAGGGTATAAACAATAATAAAGTTTATTCAGGAGAAGAACTCTGGAAGAGTGTTAAGAAGGTAGAGTTTAGGGAGCACAGCTGGGTAAAGGCTTTCAGTTGGAGACAAAACCAAGAATATGAAATCTGCAATAAGGAAAAGTCAGTGTAAGACCATGAGTTGCAAGGGAAGGTGCTACCCAGAAAAGTAAGGAAACTTTTTCACCAAGTGACAAACCTTGATGACCCTTTTCACATTGCAAAGTATAATTATGTAACAGCTTGTCTTTTGAATCAAACACTATTAAGACTAAAATGGAGATACTAAGTGTTCAGTCTTCATCTACAAGTTAAAAAGTGTCTGCAATATATTAAGAGCTATTAGTAAAGATGGTTATTTGAACTCTTGGATGTATTTAATTAGACAACAACTGAAACTGTGCTCTGGCATGAAGGACACCTTCATAATATAGAGCTCACTTTTGATTAAATACTTTACAATTACACCAATATTACAAACACTGTACTCAGTCACAGTCATCTCTGCTGTTCTGCACAGTAATCCAAGATACTAAAACTGTTGTGTTTAAAGGAGAACCACTTTCCTAAGAGGCAGGTGATGTCAGAACTTCTGTTATCACAGATAGTACACAAGACTCATACCTGTCAGAGCACTCATTGCCTAATTATCATACAACAAAGATTGTTAGACTTATTAAAATCAATATAAAGCAACACTTCAAAAATATCACCCATTTTGCAACAGAGAGTAAAGAAAGTAGAAGGGGACTTTTGCTTCATTTGAAAATGTTTTGTAATTCTACTGCTTTTATGGGTTTTGCTGTTGGTTGGGGGTTTTTTAGTTAAATACTGCTATCTAGACACTTCTCTCATTCTATTTGTGTTGAGTCCCATCTGTGGCACCACCACTGTCTCTCTGGAAAAGTGAATTCCTAGGGATTCTGGCCTGTAAAAGAGAATAAGATCAAAATGCACAGGTAATACAAATTTGTGAGGATTTACAGAGGTGTTTCAAGCAGGAATTAATTTGTATTGTGGATAAATGGGTTTTTATTTGCAGTAAACATGAATTCTTAATTTAATCAATAAATGTATGATTTGAAGACTACAGTTTAAAACATCTAGAAATAAAGTAGTTAAAAAAAAAGAAGGAAACGTGATATGTATTATCATTATTGGCCTCACAAACATTTTAAAGTATGTTTAGTAAAATGCCCATAAAATGAACGCTTTCTAAAATTTTCTGACAATCTTAAAAATGTTTTGACTTGCAAGAAAGGCATTCATATCTACAAGTATTCTATACTATGCAGCTATGAACATAAATTTAGCATTGCTGAAGGAAGGGGAAAACCAGATTATTTCAGCTGCATGCAACAAGGAAGTTCTATTCTGTTGAAGCAGGCTTCCCTTAAAAAAATTGGTAAATATATAAAAATAAACAAATGGAAGGTCGAGATTAAGAGTCTATCTTTAAACAATTTAACATGGATTAAAATAGATTTTCCATAGAAATCTGTCATGAGGCATCAGGCTACAGAGCTAAAACCCCAAACAAGCTAAATTATTGGAACACCTAAGGAAGATCCCCTCTATCAGCTACCATATAGCAATGCACTTTCTGCACTTTTGGCAGCTGTGTTTCCAATGCCATAATCCAACCTTTAGCTTTTTTTCTTTAGAGTGTATATGGATAAAATGAAAACAGAAGGTTTAAGCTGATTTAGGTGACTGACAGATATTCATTTTCATAGCAAAAAAGTGATTCCAGATTGAACATCAATACATATAAACATGGTGGAGATTTATCTTGCAATTTCAAGACAAATTCAAAGGTTTACAGTAGATACAGTAATGAATGTGTATTTTTCTTTAATTTCCAAGTGCCTTTATTAGGAATTAGTGTCAATCACCAAGTGGAGGCTTAACTTGCAATAAAGTTCCACGTGCTCCTGTGAAAATGCAAACAAATAGCAAGCTCACAATCTCAGGATAAATACATGCTATCACAGATTGCAACTCACTGCTTCAGAAAATGGAATCAATCATTTTGTAATGGAGCTGCTTTATAATTAAATGCTGGAAAGTGTTGTTCCACTGATATTTCCAGGGCTGTGATAGCATAAGATTTTGCTAAACCACATGAAAGTTCCCCTCAGTACAACTGCATTACAGAAGGAATCAGTAAAGAAATTGCAGATGAACTATAACACAATTCTTTCAGCTATGCAGTGTCAGTGTGACTCAAACCATGGGTATCACCACCACATTGACATTTTGGCAAGTACCAAGTCTTTGTAGTTTTATTTACTTACTTACAGGTGAGCCTACCAAAATATCACAGGTGCCTCTGGCAAGTAAAAGGTATCACTGAGTGCACCCAGAGAAGCTGGTATTTGTAAATGGCCTTATCTATTTCTTCATGCCAGAAGAGGGAAACTACATTTTTAAGTCTTTCAGAATTGAAGCCTCTGTTCAGCTGGAAGAACAAGATTCTTAGTAATCACTTATCTCACTTGATTTTGATAGCTGAGGAAGCAAGGTTTTGGAAAAATCAACATAATATTCACTCACCCTTAGCAAAGAATAAATTTATTGTAAAAATATATAGTTTGAAATAGAACATGAAATGTTCTAATTGTTACTAGAGCACATGTAAATGAACAATATTAACTATTACTAAACCCTTGGCAAAAAAAAAAAGTGTGTTCAGAAAGCAGTATGAACTTAAATCCCCTAAATATTTGAACAGTCATTAAGCTTAAATGTGTGCGTGTGTAAAATGTTGCTCTTTTTTATACAGAACTAAAACAGATGCTTGCAACAGATTGCTTAGAAACACACGGGGTTTTTTTACAAATACAGCCCTCTCTGACAGGGAGGGCCAGGGAGAAGCAGCTTTGGGTACATTATGAAATACTCTGTCCAGCAATAGCCTTACTTGGCACTGCCTTGTCTACCAATGGCTCTATCAGCCATGAGGAATGTCAGGAAAAAAAAACCAGAAAATAGCAAGATGAGGACCTAAAATACAAAAAAATGAAGGTAAAGGCTGCTTCTCCCCTTGATAAGCTGAAGACGAATCCCTCTGCTGGGCTAAGAGTGGTTCACTAGATTTCCCTACTAGGAAATGTCAATGAGGTTACACTGGCCACAAAAAGAAAAGGAACCCAGGCACCAAGTAGACACATTGTTAGCACTCACAGCTTTTCCAATGAATTTTCATGTCTATACAGTAGAGCATTTCCTCTCTTAGGTACACATTGTCATATATACTTATGGCTACTGTAATGCTCAGATAGCAACACTTTAAATGGTTTTAAATGCAATCTTGTGTTATCTCTTAATAGATACATTTATATACTTTCTGCACTGCAGATTAGAACTGCTGAGAAACAATACTCATCTCTAAAGCAAATAATCGTTCTAAAAGCCAACTGATTATTTGTTCTCACTCCACACACGCACATTTCCTCTATTATTATAAATGGTTCCAGTTTCATTAACGATTTCAGGCAATATCTAAGAGCTGTGGAACAATTCATCACTATGTCCTCCTAGCACTGAATGAGAAATGAAAATGAAAAGAAAATTGGGAGTGGCAGAAAGGAGGGAAGAAAACACTCCAAAGCCTATCAGTGAATCTTGTCCCTATTTCTCGATGACACACTACACTGTTTATCCTAACTAAAGACTCTTTCTTGTGGAAAATGAATTTTGGTTAATGGTCTCCTTAAAAGGAAACTATATAAGCACACTAACTGCAAAAGATCTTGTCATACTCTGGACTTGGAACCACTGCTCCTGTATGCAATGAAGCATATTAAACCACTGAGGTTTAATTGTACCAATAACAGCAGTTTACTACCTTGCCATAAATGACCTAAAATGGAAAGACCTTTCTGAATCTTGTTACACCCTTTGCAAGCTCAGGTTTTCTTCTCTGAGACTAATGAAGGAAAAAAACCTCCCCAAACAATGCCTCTGTCCTAGGTCAGAACAGCTAGTTCTTATGTAAACACTTAAATTCAACAATGTGCATTAACTTTAAATATTTTCTTTATAGCTTTACAGCACAGTATTATTTGTGTCTTCCAATATATTAGAGACAGCCAACAAAAACTACCACAAAGTCAGAAGCTGCTTCACCTGCACCAGGTACATCTACTTGCCTTTGAAAGTGTCCACATCGAGAGCTTCAAGACAGTGGAGGGACACTGCATTAACCCATATAGAAAAGCAATAACATTAAAAAAGTGGAAAAATAAAGAAATTGAATGAATATTGCATGGTGTTTGCCCATAATTGGTGCACTTTGGTTTTAAGGTAGTACTCATTTACTTCAAGCAATGGCTATTGCTTTGTTTTGGTTGGTATTTTAAATATTTTTACTTCTCTGCATGATGTAGCAACAATTACTCAATTATGCACACATTTAATTAAATGCCTAGCCACTAACTAAAGTATTTCTAGACAAAACTGTGTTCCTCAAGACTCCGTATACAACACTGGGAAAGGATGAAGGTCATATGTTTACACTTGTTTAAGTACAGGTTGTGATGAGACCTTGTACAGCAAAGAGAGGACTGAAAAGCTCCCTTATCCCTTTCTCTATGAAAACCAACTGGCCTCATTTTGTACCATAGGATTTATGACTCAGTTCCTCTACTCTTTAGGCACTGTCCTGCCTGAAGTAACTGCAAGAAGCAGCAGACTCTTTGTTCAGTATATTATACATTTAGAAGCCAGTAAAATAACGCAGCTTTTCTAAGTCTTGGATATGAATTTGGATATAAAGTTTTGGATCAGTAAATACTAAGTCCCATTTGAGGTTGTATATTGGAGTTTTTTTAATGCCTAAGTGCCAGAGCTATGCAAAGAAATTGAGTAAGCAATTGATGGACTGGAAAAAATCTTTCCTTATCACACCATCCATTTCAGCTACATCCTGACTGCATGTTGGGGCAAAACTTGAATGTGCAATAACCTCTGTGTACTTTCAGTGCCACTGGAAGGAAACTTACACATGAAGGGAAGATGTAGCCTATCGGTCAGCTGGGACAAGTAGGAGAAACGGTGGTTAAACACAGCCTAGCAGTCCTGGAGAAGGCAGGAAAATTGGCTTCTGCACATTCAGAAATCTGGATAAGCTGTATTGGCTGAAATGAGAATGGTGTAATTCAAGACTCCTTATCAAGTCTTTCAATGTGTCCTTATTTAATTGAAGATTTGAGCCAGAGTGTGCCAGTTGGATCTGGTTGGGAAATCTGCAAAGAGCTCCATCACAAATGACCTGCGCTTGGCTGCACAGCAGGAACAGGGCTTGGCCAGCTGAAACAAAGCATCACACCATGGGCAGAAGATTACTGGAAATAAATGTGTAATCAGCTGTTTGGGCTGGCATGTACATTACTGTATTTCAGCTGAAAAAAGAACTACTTTCACCAGCAACACCTCTTTAAGCTTTTGTACACCTTTTCCTGATGACAAGTTTTGTGAAAGGAAAAAACAATGTATATGTAAAACAATTTGATAATCCTTAACTATACTTCAGTGAATGCACTCATGTATAAACAGTTTCTCTCTTGTTCACCTCACCTCAAATTAATAACTACAGAAATTCAGGTTTCACAGTGTTTGCCTCAACATACATATGTTAACATGCCTGGGTCCTTATGACATCACATTTCAGCACATAGCAATGACCTACATTTTCTCCTAAATTCCAGGCAAAGCTTACCTTTAATTTACTTGGATAAAGCATCCCACAAATTTAGGTGAAGAGGACAGTAACGTGTTACCAATCAATTCAGAGAGATCTAATCTCATAACCCTTAAAAGCAACATAAAGACCCACTGCCATGTGAGATGATCTGATTTATCTCATTGCTGTGACTTCACAGAAATTTCACTGTTCTTCACCGAAGGCACCAGAGTTTCTTTTTACTCAGGAATACCATTTCCTCTGAAGAAACTTTAGGTAAGTTCATAATGAGTTTATAATGTGTTTTTGCCTTCTCCTTTACTGTTTTTTAAGTGGGAGAAAAATTTGCCACCTCCTTACACTTACGTTTTTAATGGATTATTATTTACATGGAAAACACTACATATATTGTAAGTTGTACATTCCTTTTCACAACTACAAAGCTACATGAAGAGTGTTTCTATAAGAGGAAATAATCTTTGTTCAGGTGAATTAAGAAATGGGTTGTAACTCAGTTTCACAACAAGTAGAAACATCTGCATTGTCCTAACAACAGCCTTTCCTATCCTCAGATACAAACTGTTTGCCTCAGACAGGTTTTGCCTGGGGCCTGGGGAGTGACCAAAAAGCTCACAGCAAAACCATGCAGGATGTGGAACAGGTATTGCTGCAGCAGCCTGTGTTTGCAAGCACTCTAGAGGATGCTGAAGGAATCATCACACAACTTTAGACACAGTATTAGGTTTTGCTGAAGATTTGGTCATTGCCTCCATAATTACTTTTATCTTCTTTTTTTCTGGCCACAAAAATATCAGCATATTTAATATGAAAGGTCTGCTTATATTTATAAAGCAATGGAAAAAGTGACTATAAAGACATCTTTGTAAGGACAGTTGAAATACACACAATATTGCCCACAATAACTGAAGCCTAGTGACTTTGGTAGACTGATCTTTCATTTTCAATGAAATGAGTGAGGCAGGAGCATCTTCCTTGCTATGCCAGTTTGAGTTACTCACATTTGAGCTTAGTCTCACAACTCCAAGCCGACACTCAGGCTGCACATAATAATCAGAAACAGCAGCAAACAGCCAATTATTTACTGCTGTCATTGACAATAAACACATTTCAACTCAAATCTCTCACGCTACCTTTAGTATAAGGTATTTAAAGGTCATTGGCACAAGCTACTGATTTTGTATTTGCACAGAAATCAGGACAGAGCCAATATCTGACTTACACTTCAAGCTAATATTCAAGGGCTAAAAGGCTCCAAGATGGTGGACAAACTGAACAACATTTTGCAGGGCTATTATGTGCTTTTTATATTATGGAAGTACTCAAACCCACTAGTCTTGAGCTAGGCTGCCCTGCCTAGCTGTACAACAAAGATTATTTGCTGTCCCAACTTCATTACAATACAAGAAACAAATAACTAGAGAGAAATCTGAGGGAATACTACAGACTACTGCTGCTTAGTGGGATAGACTGTAGTCAAAAATCCAGAGCAGCCTGAACATTTCAATGGGCAAAGCAGAGAAGAAAACTTTAGTAAGAGGAGATTTAACAAATGCATGAAAGACAACGAGCCAGAAAACCACATTTGACAAATGAAAAAGATGAGAGCTGCCAAGCTGTGACAGTACTTGACCTCTCAGTAACAGGTGGGTTAAGTAAAAAGGGTATTAGAAAAGCAAACACACACTGCAGTTTGAGATGTACCAAAAGTGGGAACTCCTGTAGTGCTCTAAGCATGTCAATGGGAGAGCAAGTTGAGCAGCACAGAAGGGAAGAGCAGAGATTCAACAACATCTAAGCAGAGGTATCTGCCTGTTTTCAGAGCAAAAGATTAATTTCAAGCCACCTTCCTGAACAAATATCCTGTGACAACAATAGAGCATTAGTTGGTTTGCTCCCAATGCTGCTTTCTCTGTGGAAAAAAGTATAACAACATATGGCTGGCTGTTCTTGGGGGTTTCTGGATGACTAAAAGGCTTCAGCTTTCTAACACACCTTGGGAGCAAAGTCTGTGTTCTCAGTGAAATAAACATAATACAAAATCATCCAACACATGCTGTTTCCTTCTCCTTTAGTTACTAAAATTAACTATTTTGTTTACACATTTGTGAGATTTACCAAGCTTAAGAGAGGATGTGTCTCTGAACACTACATATTTACAGTCTTAATGGTTAAAAGTTTGCTAAGAAAACAGGTGCTAATAATAATAATTAGGAAAATTATACCATCTGAGAGGAATTACTCAGTTTACTGTGGAGGAGGAGGAGGCAACTGTCGAAAGAGAAAAGACAACACATATACACCACAACACACATTATCACTCTTCCCAAAAAACGAACAAACAAACAAACCCCCAAACAAACAAAAAAAACAAAGCAAAACAACCCAGCATGGAACGCCACTGAAGGTCAAAAATAAAGTGAAATGAAAATGTAATGTCAGTTATGAGGAGTCACAAAACACAAGTCACAAGACAACACGATGTAACTGCAGATTGGACAAACTCTTTCATTCTGACATCTCTTGGATCTTAAGTTCTTAAGACACACCCTGCTTTTACTTAATTTCTCCTTCCCTACTCCTAACAAGACTGCCCCTGAGAGAAACCTGTGTTGTAAGATAACCAACCATACAGTTGACAAGAAATGCTAAAAGGGAGGAGGACCAGCGCTTCCTTGATTCCACTCAATGTGCTGTTGTGGGGCCAAGATTTCTACTGCCATATCTAACAGAAAAAATTAACAAATTAACAGCGAGCTGGATTGTGTGCTCATCCCAGGAATTACTAATTGGTTTATTCTGATTCTTCTGCATCTATAAAACTAGACCTATTGTAAGGTGTATATAGCAAGTACTTAAAGAACCACTCTCTCTCCCTCACCCCAAACCAATCACCTCCTCACCCATAACAAGCCACATGTGCACAGGTACTTTTTGGAGACACCTGCTCATTTATTTTTGGTAAATACCATCAGTTTCGTCTTTCCTACATTAGCTCAGAGAATCTTAGATGTGGAATTGGGTAGATGTGTCTGGTATGTGCCACGTACATAACCTATTAAGAACACACGGTGTCATTTTAAAGTTTATAAATAAGATATAAAAATTCGGGTATTTTTCTCTGGAACGTTCCATTCTGGTGTTGGAAACATACACGTGGAAGAGTGACTTTTGTACGTGAGGCACAAATGCACCTACAGAATGGCCAATGCTATTTTGCCCTCCCTAACTAAAATCAAAAACACTCAAAAAGCAACAGCTACAGCAATCACCTTCAGACTTTGCTTTCCATCTTAATCCAAGACACTTGTTAGAAAAAGGGTTAGGAAAAAAAAAGTTAGGAAAAATAGTTAAAAAGAAACTTTAATTCTTTCTTAAATTCAGGGGTTTATTTTTAATAGGACGCGTACTACGCAAGGATCCAACCCTGTAAGCTGTTACACAAGCCTATACCTGGGTGCAGGTGAGCTGTGACCCGGGGGCACAGCGACACCCGCACCTTTAACCTCCCTCGCGGGAGGCCGAGCCGCCGGGCCACGCCGGTTCCTCCGGTGCCCCGCACGGAGAGCCCCCGCTCCCGGGGCTGGCGTTTCCCCTCCTTCCCCTTCCTCCCGAGCCCGGGAGCGGATGGGGCGACCCGACGCCTTCCCCGGCCGTGCCCGGACCCACGGCCGCCCCGGTGCCGCTCCCGGGCCCTGCCAGAGCCCCGCTGGGCTGCTCCCGGTCTCCCGCGGCCCGGCAGGGAGGGTCTCCTCAATGCCAGGCCTGTATATTTGTAGTTTGATTTAGCACGTCAAGGATAATTTCTTCATACAACTTAATGGACGNCGCTTCGCACCGGCGTCCCGCGGGGAGCGGGGAGGGACGCGAGGTGCGGCGGGGACACCCGCTGCTCCCGCCGCCGGAGACGGCAGCCTTGCCAAGGAGTGCCCACCCCAGCTCCCGCTGCAAAGCCCTCCCCTGACAGCAGCCCTCCCGATGCTCGGACCCGCACTGAAAAACCTCGACTGCTGTATTTTCACCGCAAAAAAAAAACCTCGGACCGGCAGTTTGGCAGGTGCTGCATAGCCCAAGTCACATCATCGTAATGGTTATCAGTATTTTGCTCATTTAAAGCCAATGGGGCATTTGTTTGCAAATCGCTTACAAGATTGTATCAGGAAGCCGAGCTGTAATGTACAATACACGCATTTAGCACAGTCGCAGAATCGGGTAAACAAAGCTTTTCAGTTCACCTTTAAAGAAACAGTAGGGCAAGCAGCTGCAAAATACAACCTGATGGTACTCTAATGTTCACTCGGAAAGGTATTTTATTTCAGCTATTGTCTCTTGCTTCACGCAGGTGCCTTTCTCTTATGGCCAGGGCACCTCTGTTCCTTTTTAGGTCTTCAGCAATCCATAAGCAAAGAAAAAATTAGTCATAGTTTATATATAACTTTATAACATAGTTTATAAAGGGAAGGGATACCTTATTTAACGAGATTCCTGGAACCTCTAACAGTGACGAGTCTAATAGAACCACCTATGTTTGACAAGAAAAAAATTGTTCTTCCTTCTTATACCTGATTAGCAGGTATTTGGTGGCTCTTGCTTTGACATGTTCTTTACCTGCTCACAAATCTACCCCCCATTCCATACCTGTGATAAAGAAAACATGATTTCCTGTCCTGTGTTGCAAACATCTAAAGGGCAACTTCAGAAATCAGACTGGACTTGGTTAGCTGACAAAAGCAGTAAACTGTTTGCTATCTAATCTGTTGCCTAGTTCCTCAATGTATTATTACCATATATAATTCATTCCCTTATTTACCCAAAGGATATAGTACTTTATACAATTTGGTTTTGAAAAATATATTATTAATACAGTGTCTCTTCCCTCATTCCCTCTATTTGCTTACTTAACCACTTCATCTCATTTTATACCAAGCCTCAAAATCACTTGGAATAGTGTGGTGTAAAGCAATCCCAAACCCTACAACACTGGCGTCCTGCCAGGCGTGCCAGAGTCCTAATGTCAATGCTACCTTTATGTGCAACTCTTTATATTACCAACAATATAACTATGTCCTTTCTGGAAACGTCATCTTAGATCCCACACATTGTATATTGCTGCTCTGACAAGGTTAGTGTGACCTTCCTCAGCTTGAATTATTATATGGATGGGTTTACTTCTCTGTTTACTAATTACTTTGAATTATAAATGTTATTATTCATTAATAATGCAGGGGACTGCTAGTACCCTGCATCAGTATACAAATGGGGAACTAAAAATCTGAGTATTGCTCCATAAATCACCATAATTGACTTAGACCTCACTAGTCTTGACCTGTACTCATTTGTTCTAAACTTCCCTCTACCTTCTGTTTCTGGCTGTATCTTTAAATTTTTACTGAGGAATCTTCTTTCAGCTACACTTTGAATATGCATTTATAATTGTGCACATTAACCAATGCAATCACAACTCAATCCTCTCCTATTGCCTCTCCACCATCATTTCCCTCTCCCAGTTAACAAACTAAAAGCTCAATTTTGATGGAGGATGAATGTAGATTTTGGCACATTTGCAGTAAAATAGAGTTTTAGAACTAAGGGGAACAAGTGAATGTTAAATATGTCACAAGTAATGAATAAAATGCCTTTCAGTTGACTGGTTGGTGTTCTGTTACAAAGCCAAAGAGAAGATGTAAATTATGTATCAAAACAGGAGGGCTGCTAAAGATAACAGAAATCTAAAACACACTTAATTTTTAGCTTATTTTCAGAGATAGTAAGGAAAAAAAAAAGGCCAAAACCATCACTTAATGCTGACTTCATAGACTAGCTCATTAACTTACAGTGAGGTAGTGCATTAAATGTTCCTCAAAAAAAACTCCCCAGACCTCATGACAGAAACTTCCACTGCACTGGGACCTACTTGCAAACAGGCTCCCTTATTTCCTTCCTGCTTTCCCAATATCTGTCTCCTGGTGTTCTCTTCATATGTTATTTCACATGCTCAAGAAATATGTACAGCTGGAATAAGATGTGCTGGGGTTTCTGAGGGATGTGAAATGATTCAGAGCAGTTTTAGCTCCCATCAGCAGACTTTTTATATTTTTGGCAAACTGATCATCTTTAAAAATACTCTGTAGAAGAGCAAGTTGCTGAGTAACCTCTAATACTTAACACCAAGCAAGTGGTTCAACAGACTAGTTCTACTGAGGTGCTTCACCTGTAAGAGTTTCTAGGCTTGTCCTTGTGCTTTGTAACCAGAAGTCTTTTCTTGCTCAGATGACTGCTTCACATTTTGATTCTGCTTTCATACATCTGTGTGTAAGCAAGAGTAGAGATATGAAACATTAAAATAAATATTTGACAGCCAAGCAATGGGATATTTTGCATGTGGGTTGCAGTTGTCCTTCATTTACAAGGGTAGATGAACAAAGAATAACTACCAGTAACAATACATATTAGTCACTGCCATGGAAAGTTTTGTGACTGCATAGAGATCCATCTGATAGTGCTGGTTTAAATCTCTTTTTGTTTGCCCTGCTGTCACGTAAGAAATGTGTTTTTAAAAGGTAAACAGTAGGTCATGGTCTTTACTTCAACCAAAGACTCTGGGAAGGTAATACTGGAAGACAACTGAGCATAAAAAGAAGAAGCTAGATTTTTTTTTTTAAGTTACTGCATCGTATTTTTTAATGTCTTGATATAATCTATGAATTGAATGAAATGATGATACAGAAGCATCTTGTCTGATTCAAGTACTAACATTAGTGTAAAATCAAACATGCTTGATGTTTGGCAAGTTATAAAAAGCTGTGAAAAAACCTGTCAAAAAAGCATGCTTTCATATTTTTAAATAAATACATTTAATTGGTTATAGATTGCACTTTATAATACAGATTTAAGGTGAGGGAAGCATGATATGAGCAAGAAAAAAGTACAAGCTAGAGTAAAATTTGCATGTTTTAAACTCTCACATTTCAGAAGTGCTTCATTTAAAGCAAGACCTTCAAAACTGTCAAGCTTACCTCAAGAAATCTGATTCTATCACAGAGAAATAGGGTGCAATGTGTTGTCAACACCACTCTACACATCAGTTCTGGAGACTGGAAGCAAAGAGGACTGAGGAAACCATAATCCTGTACTGTGTGCATGTATTGTAACAGTACATCAAAATAGGAAGCAGAACAAATTCCAAAAGCTGCAGCAGAAGTCACTTTGGTTCTTAACGATCCACACAAAGAAAGGAATTTCTTGGTAAGTATAAATATAATGGAAAAATATTCATACCAATATGAAGCTAGGGAAACCCTAGAAGCAGCAGAATGGTTTTATCTTGGCATCCATCAGCAAAGTCTCATCTAGAAAGCTAGAAATCTCCCTGTGAGACCCACGCTTTAAGGATGCACCTGCTGGACTTCCTAAAATTCCAGTAGCTCGTGCTTCTGATGAACCATCTCCATGTAATCCATGCATGGGATAAAGACTGACAGGAAGGACCTGACCACCCTTACATTTTCTTCATGTTGTTACAATTCTTCTGCCTTCCCAACATCACACTGTAACACCCCACTGCTGCTGAAGGCAGGATTCTCCTGCCCATAAGGTTTCATGTTTAAATACCAGTGCCCTGCCAGGCTGTCAGGTGGGAGCTGTATCACAATCTTTTCCCCAGGATTATTTGTGTTGTTTCACATACAAACTAGGTGGGAGCTGTCACTTGCCCCAGTCCTGCAACACAAATTGCTTTTTTTTCCTAGTGTCTTTTATCAGTTCTTAGGCACTGGGGCTTTGATATTTTTTCCAAGGTATTTTTCTGGGTTTTGACTATCTTGGACCACCTTATATGCAGGTAATGTGATAGAATCATCATGTCATCCAGTCCCCAAGCAAGAATACTTTTCAACAGATACAAGTACTTTCAAGCCTACTTTCCTCTGATGTTCCAATGCTTTGAAAGCCATATTGTTCACATAAGAAGTTACATTGCCTCTTAACATGCAACATGCACCACCTCTCCTCACAGTTTTTAAAAACAGAAGTAAGATGTGCATACAATGAAAGTTCACACATCAATGATTCCCCAACATGAAACTTTGCACCCCTACGAGTGTAAAATCCAAAGAGAAGATGCCAAACATTTTGGTCCACGCTCTGAAATCCTCTGTGGGACACAGGCCACCAGACCTGCTCTGTGGCTTTTGTGTAAAAGGTACTTCAATTTCCACACATCACAAAATATATCAGAATGTGGCAAAGCAAGTCTGTCAGCTCCCTTTCAACATGTCAAATTTTGCATACAATTCTGGGGTGTTCAACCCATGTTTACTTGAATAATCATGAATACAATGGAAGTAGTGACTGGAACTCAGTTGAACACTTAGGCTGTACCTCCATTCAGCAAAGGCAAGGCAGGACCCTGGGCAATGCACACCTCCTTAAAATCATCTAGGCCAACTGTTGCAAAATGTGGAATATGTAAAATTTTTCTTAAGCAAGGATGTTCTTTGGTGCTTGATTTTTTGTATACTTACAAGCCTAATCAACAAGAAGGAAGATTTAATCCTTGAAACAAATGACTTGTTGGTAGAATTGCCTCTTTAAGGTTTAGGGCTGGATGTGCTCCAGTGATCTCAGACCCAGGGGGACGTTACCAAAGCTTGGGAATAAGGATATTCCACTGATAGTGGATACAAACAATGCATTTGGCAAAACTCCAGAGATAAGGAGCAAAATAATAAAGCCAAGTCAGCAACTGTGCTGAATCAGCTCCGACTGGGTAAGAGGGAATTCCAGTGGGACAGGGCAGCTCATGGACCACCGACCCCAAACCTCCGACCCCACAGAAGAGAACGACTGGGCACGGGGACTAATTAGCACGAGGAGTGAGAGAATAATTTACCAATAGAAGGTGGAATTATGTGAAAAATATGAAGTTGTGTTTTGCTTATCGCATACTTTTGTTAAAAAGTAGTTAGAAGTAGTTAAATATTTTATTAAGTTAGATTAGAAGCAGACCAACGTAGCATTGTCTGTGTGTTAAGAATTTATGATGAGTAGTTATTTAGAGAAACTAAATAGGTATAGAGAATATAGAAATAGAGAAACTTTAGGTATTTACTCTAAAGACCTTTGTTTAAAAAGATGTTTGCCAGACACCTATGTGACAAGGGGCAATAAAATTCGAGCCCTGTATCAACCATTGACATTGAAATGTAACTTTCTGTTTAGAGATAAGGAAAGTTAAGAATGCTTTTAGAAGTTTTTTCTTTTTTTTTAATCACAAGCTGAGAACCGCCCTCTGTGTGAAAAATTGTATAAAATGTATTACATTTTATAGTTCGAGGCGCATTCGCTCTGGGATGCACCCGGCCGTGTTAATCCTTTGCTTCCTAAATTTGTCCCAATAAAACAATTTGCATTTTATGGTGAGCAGTCGTTTCTCACAATTAATAAGTGAACTATGTAACGTAGCCGATGAACATTAATTCCTTTGTTTGCCGAGATGAATAAACAGCAAAAAGTTTTGATACTTGGGGTGCTTGATTTGTGGAATTCCACCGCCATCCAGGCTTGCGGAATCTGAAATAACCAATCTCTCGAGTGTCTGACTATTCGGTCGTCGCACACCGGGTGACGAGTCCGATTTCTGGGGACGACGCTGACAGCGCCCCTGGCCCGGCGGGGCAGGAGGGGGCGGGCGCCGGGCGAGGCACCGCGAGCACCTCGAGGCCGGGAACCGCCACCGGGAACGGGAAGCGTCTTCCCAACCGGCACTTCCGTACCG
>WEIV01015759.1:65687-126503 GCA_013390005.1 Calyptomena viridis
CGTCCTGGGCGGCGCCGAGGCGGGTGCGCGGCGGACGCTGAGCGTAGGTAATGGAGGGCCCGGGGCCGGGCCGGGCGCGGCACAGCTCCCGCCTCACCGAGCCCAAGCGCTCACCTTAAGAGCCGCATCTACACGTCTTCTAAAGACCTGCACGGGTGGTGACTCGCCCACCTCCCTNTGGGTGAAGTGGATCCTGCGGCTGCTGACGGGGAAGTGCGAGCTGCAGCGCGTCCTGGGCGGCGCCGAGGCGGGTGCGCGGCGGACGCTGAGCGTAGGTAATGGAGGGCCCGGGGCCGGGCCGGGCGCGGCACAGCTCCCGCCTCACCGAGCCCAAGCGCTCACCTTAAGTGCCGCATCTACACGTCTTCTAAAGACCTGCACGGGTGGTGACTCGCCCACCTCCTTGGGAAGCCTGTTCCAATGCCTGACGAGCCTTTCAGTGAAGGCATTTTCCTGGTATCCGACCTAAACCTTTCCTAGCACATCCTGAGGCCGTTTCCTCTTGTCCTGTCACTTGGTACCTGGGAGAAGAGACCGACCCCCACCTGGCCCCAACCTCCTTGCAGGGAATTGTAGAGGTGTCAGCCCTCAGACCTTGCGATCTTCCAGTGGCTGGAAGCAGCACCTGTCCCGAGTGCTGTGCGCATCCCCTGGGTTATGTGTGCACTTCATCCCGGCTATCCCATGGGAATTTTAAGTCACAATGCCAGGGCTAGTTTCCTTGTCTATCCGGAAGGTAATTCCAGTGTCTTCAAAAAGTGAATCAGAAATCGTATCTTTTCCCCACAGTCTTCCCATCGCTTTGTGCACGTTTTTACCTTCTTGGTACTAAAAAGTTCACACCACACAGATGTAAATGCATTTTTGGAAGAGTAATTTAAATTGCAATTCTGTTTAGTGCAGAATTTTGGTCTCCAATAGCAATAGTAATTTAAGAACCTACTTAACGTTTTTGTGGTTTTACAATAGCTTGAGGAAGTGACCTTACACTTCCTTATTCTCCAGTAATAAACTCAGAACAATTTCCAAAAATAGAAAAACATCGAGACATATTTTTGTCTCGACACCTTTTCAAATTTTTCTTTGTTTCATACACGTAATCGATGTTTTAAAAAATCCAGGTCTGTTTTCAGCATTGTATTCGAGGACTATAAAAAACAAATCTGTGTAAATTAAAACCTTCAGTTAGCTGATAGCTGTTTATTTTAAGATTGAGTAATTTTTGTTACATGTATAAAAGCATGCAAAATTTTATAATACTTACATGCTGCAAGAACACCTATTGTCAATTATTTAAGAGAGTTCAATTTAACCGTGATGTCTTTTTTTTTTTTTTTGATTGCAGAACGTTCATTGGAATCATCAAAGAATCAGGTAAGAGATACTAGGGAGGAAACCATAAAAAAGCCTTCTTTCAGAGACAGATCCCAGAAAAAGAACACGTGCATTTACTTTTTGAGAGTGGAGAACTGTAGAGGAATAAAAGGCAGAGAGGAGAGAACAGCATTTTGGGTTCCCTATGCTAACGTTTGTTAAAGTTTCTCAAAAATAACCTCGTGTCCCTTCAAATATTTGTTTCCATTGAAACCTCAGCTTCGTTGCCTCTGTGTCTCCTAATTCTGAAGCATCATTTCCTTGGCTGTGTTTGTTTCTGTTGGATTAGGAAGAACATGTTTCAATTCAGCAGTTGAAAGCAAACTAAGCAACATTCCAGCTTTTTCTTTATTCTTTATGAAACTCTTGGATAAACGTTGTTTACAGTCTGACAGAGTTACAAATTATGCTTTTATGTAATTATTGCAGATCTTTTATATGCAGTTTGAGCCAATTAATTGTAAACAATAAATTGACTTTTTTTTATAGTAAATAATACACACATGGAAGGTATACAGAAGCTAAGAAGTAATAATAAAGCATGTGATTCCTGCATTCCTTGTGAAATCATTTACTGTGTTAACTTCCTAGATTTTGAGAAATGCTGTACATGTTGAAGAAGCTGAAGTGGACAAGTGTGTCAGAGATGTAATGGAAGAAAAGAAAATCGAACAGAAGGATACAGGGTACGTTTGGAAACCAAACACAAGTTCTTCATGGCAGCTAATTCTCACTTCTTAGCATGTTCTCACTTAATCTGATGCAACATTTAGGCCATTCAACACAAATATTTAGAATGAAATGAGAAAATAAGGTGTGGTTATATCCTCACCAGTTCTAGAAAATAAATTGCAAAGTTTTAATTGACATGGGTTTGGGATTATTGCATCTCTATTTTGCAAGTCCCTTCTGTTACTCCATATTTTTAGTTAATAGGATTATTGCATAGATTGATTACAAGAACTACATAACTGCTTAGATATATTTGAGAGAGTGTAGTGATGCTGATTAATGTTTGCATTCATTTGCTTAAGTAATGAGCAAATGAGAGGGAAAATTGTGAATAGTCAAAATTTTAAAGTTTAATGAAATGCTTCTTTGAAAGCTTGACTTTAAGACTTACAAAAAGTTTGGGAATAGGTGAAGGTGCAGGGGTCAGGATGATATATGGAGTTTTCTTGTGTCATAGCAGATTTAAGTTTTTCTTTTTTTCTTCCATAATTTAAGCTAATGGAGCTTGACTGCAGCACAAGAGATTTGTACAGTATTTCAGTACTACATGTGGCAGTGTACTTAAGGAATATGCTGTAGTCTGAAAGATAAAGCAAATCCTAATCTAGTGTTTACATTGCATTAGCATCAGAAAGGTCTTATCTGGTAGTTCAAGCAGGAATTTGTGGCTAATTAGGCCTGTTTAATAGCTTCTCTGTGTTGTTCTGTTATTATTTCAGGTTTAGGACAAAGCTACGTATATCCTTACTGCAGATATCAGGTTATAAAAAACTGTATTTGGATGTGGAAAACCTAAGGAAGGTCCCTTTTGATTCGGAAAATGAGGAACACGAGGAACAGTTAATTGAGGTGAAATAATTTTTTAAATACAAGAGCTGTTTGTTTGATTTTTCCCCCTCCAAGTCCAATGAATGAACCTGTTGGTAGCAATCTTAGCAGCTGGGCTATTTAAAGCTCTTTTCTACTTACAAACTGTCAAGCCATTATAGAAGCAACCCATTAGAATACAACTTCAAAGCAAGACAAATTAGTAAACTAGAGTTACTTAGTCTAGAATTATTTTGTGTGAGATCAGACAACAGCCACACATAAATAGCAAAATAGGTTTGTAACAGGTCACTGAAGGATTACTGCTAAAAAGATATTTAACCTTATACACGTATGTAACTTTGTAAACCAACAATTACTAAATTAAAAAAACCCCACACTTTTTTATTATTGCATCTCAGTCAGTCAAAGATAATAATTTAATGCTGGATGGTAAAAATTTTCAGTAATGTAATTTAGGTAATAAATAATAGCAACCAAATAATACAATACTGCTTGGGACCTTTTTAAATGGCTTTTATTGTGCAAATATATTGGCATGTCATTTTCTTAGCACTTCACAATTACCTCAACTTGCTGTGCAAGTGCCAGCATTGACAGGTTAACTAAGTATTCACTGAGAATTTTTATTTCAGTTTATAGCTGTCCCATCATAAAATGATGCATAAATTAATTTCTAAGGTGAAACAAGGGTTTCTAACATGCAGCAGCAAGTGTTGTGAATTATGTGACTTGGAATACTTTAGCAGCTGTGTGTAACATGGAAGCATATTTGTGCAGCTCTGGAATTTGCTGATGCCTCATGAGAATCTGAAGGCCAGAATCAGCAAGCAGTGGTGTGACATCGGCTTCCAAGGGGATGATCCCAAAACAGACTTCAGAGGAATGGGTCTGCTGGGCTTAGTGAATCTGGTGTAAGTGGAAAGAAGGATTTAATTTCTTTTGTAACTCGTTTTCACTGTGTATTTTCTTTTAACTAGTGCCATTTCTAATAAAAACTGAAGAGAAGCAAAAAGAAACCAGTATGTTGTAAATAAGGCAGTGTTTCTGGAGGCTGCACACTTGTAAACATGTGGCTGGGTAAAGACAACAAGTGAGGGAAAGGACAGAAATTTGCCTGAGACACCTTATTTTTTTGCTGTCATATGATAGATTTGGTAGATTGTAACAAAAGCTTTAAAAGTTCCTGAATTAATTATTGTAATGAAAAATAGCTAAGTTTACAGATCTTTGCTAAGCTAATTTGTGGACTAGGGTGAACTTCATATTTGATGTTCAGATCACAGTGCTTTTTGTTACAGTATTAGTTCAAGCTGAATCTAATTTATTTTGCTACCTTTCCCTTGGTTTTCTTACTATGCCATTTTTCAGTACAGAGTAGTATTCAGCTTTAGTGCAGAGCTACATATTTTAATTGTGAACATTATTTGGTTTTTTAATATGAACTTAAACCAATGGAAATGCTGTTTTACACTGGCAGGTATTTTAGTAGGCATTACACCAATGAAGCTCGTCAGATCCTTTCTCGTTCAAATCACCCAAAGCTGGGGTAAGTCACTATATGATTTTTTTCTGGCTTGTTCCTTGTAAGAGTTCATGTGAAGATTGCCAAGTATGTGTCCAGAAAATTAACAGGAAAATATTTGTGGGTTTTCTCCATCAAAGGATAAAATAGGGGCCAAAATAGAAAGATACGAGAAACCAATCACAGAACTCAATTTTGAGCTGGGAACTATGTGCAACTTTATTTTCCAGAATGGATTTTTTGGGACAAAAATGTTGCAAAATACTGTCTTTGGTTAACACAGTGAACGCTTTTAAGATCATAGTGAGCTTTATTTGTAATAAGCTTAGATTAGATTTAGAAATTAGTACTTATTTTTTGCCTTTTTAATGATCCTGTTTTGGGACGATATAGATTATCTCTTAAGATCCTTTTTTTTTGCTAAGTTTCTTTACTGTAATAAGAATAAACAAACATGTTTTGTTCTTGTCCAACCTTAACTTTGTTTTTGAAAACTTTGCGTATTTAAACATTTAGAGTGTATTTCCCTGTAAAATTAGCTAACTCCAGTAAGATAAAATAATCTGAGCCATCTGTTCTCCAGGTAACTCAATGACCTTCCAAGCACAGGAGTCCTTCCTGGTTTTGACTGCAAATATCACCCTGTGCAACTGGGTCCTGACTTTTTGCTCCATTAAATAACCGTATGGTTGATACAAATAAACTCTTTTTTGTTTTTCTTTCCTCCACAAACACTTTAACTGTCTCTTAAGAATTTCTACTCTGGTGCTTTCTGTACCATGCAACAAAAAACCAGATTTTTTTTCAGCTTGAAGAGCAGGTTGCAACAGCCATTCTATTTATACTGTAACGACGTTTTTGACATCCAGTTTTTAATATTGCAGCAGATCTGAGGATTTCAAATGAGCAAGCTGAGGTCAGTATTGCCCAGTGGAAGCATTTGCAATACTATTGTATAGAAAACTGTTGTCTTTAAAGCACTTCTACGTGGTTGGATGCACTAGGGCTGTAGGCTGGAGTCAGCTTGTCAAC
Source organism: Calyptomena viridis (assembly GCA_013390005.1). Classification (NCBI taxonomy): domain Eukaryota; kingdom Metazoa; phylum Chordata; class Aves; order Passeriformes; family Eurylaimidae; genus Calyptomena; species Calyptomena viridis. Next base: position 71,179 of record WEIV01015759.1, read on the forward strand.
AAGCACCACAGGAAAAATTGACTTTTTTACTCCTCCTTTAGCTGTCCTAAAGCAGACTGTTTCAGGGGAGCTTTTAAGACTTCCAGTCCATAAGGTAAAAGGAGCCCTATGATTTATTGCAGATACTCTTATGCAATAGTTGGGATCAATCTGACAGAAATGGCATACAGCTTGCTCAAGAACGGTGCTTTGAAGTCTCACCTCTACAACATGGTCTCTGGATTGCCACAGATGGAGCACTTCCATCAGTTTTACTGTAAGTATCTGCAGCTTCCTCAGTACAGACTGCCAAGGGGAGCCTACAACCTGGAGTTTAGGTTTTTTGGAGTGAGCTTCCACTTTTTCTTCATTAGCCAGAGCAAGCTGTTTGTCTTCTTGACCAGATACTGCAAGTGCATCTGATGCTTAAACACAGTACTACAGAAATGTACATTTAAGGGATAATTTGTTTGGTTTTCTATAGATTAGAGACTGCAGTCTGAAAACTCAATATTTGAAGGCTTATTTTATTCATTACTTTTTATATTATTTTTTCTTCATTATGACAGCAACTTAAAGCTTGCTGCAGCTCAGGATGGGACAGTCCTTGTTTTAAGGGGTTGAAGAATGTCTAAGGGATCATTCTAGGACTAGCCAGATCAAGGCAGGAATTTATGGAGGTAATTTTTGCAGATCTGTATTTTATTTTCTTCACAGGTTATCTAGTTTATGAGTTTGACAAGTTCTGGTTTGAAGAAGAACCAGAAAGCATTATGCACTTCAACCAGTACAGAGAGAAATTCCATGAAAAAATTAAGGGACTTCTACTGGATTGCAATGTGATACTGACCTTACAAGATACAAAGAAACCTTAACTCCTCTGCAGTGTCTGAGGTTCTGCATCAAAAATTGAATGATGCATTTGGATGGAAGTCTTGTGTGTTTCACCAAAAACTGTTTATCAATAGAACTTTTTTTTTACATTAAAAAAAAAATTAACAAAATTTAGTTAAGAAAGCTTGTACAATCAACCTTTGTTTACAGGTATTTATATGCTATTCTCCAAAGGGCAGCTTTTAAAGAAGAAAGTTAAACAAAAACCAGCCAACAAACCAACACAAAAAACAACCCACAAATCTCAAGAGCCTCTGGATCACTTGCTTTCACATTTTCTTTTATACTTCTTGGTACAGGAATATGAAGCAGGTATTTATGCTGCATCATGTTTTCTATGAATAGGTTTGACTGTTAATTGCCTTTTAAAAGACAGTTTAAGTTCAACTTCTCAACTTCAGACTCAAATTTCAACATCTTAATAGTTGAAGTTCAGCTTTTAGTTGAAATTACTCTGGTTTTAGTCTTCTTGTGTTCTCGTTCCATTACATGTAATTGATTGTTAAAATTTCATCAATGTTAAATTTCTCTGTAATTAAGAGGTCCATGAGGGGGATGTATTACTCATTTAGAATTTTGGAGAAGAGGCTTAATCCATCAACATACTGACATACTTACTAGAAGTTACTTCTGGCTAAGGAAGTTTTTTGTCTATGGATTTGTACCAGCCAATTCCTTTGCTTGGAAGAAGCTTAGTTTGCAAAACAAACAGAAAGAACCACAAGTCATCAGCATGAGGATAAGATTCTCAGGCTAAAGCTACTCTTTCTAGAAGTATTCCTACTGTAAAAATTTTTGATTCTTTATAATCTGACTCCAGATGCTCAGGATGGTTGACTTTGTATCCGTTGTCAAGCCCTTTCTTTTAGCAGCTAATGGAGTATTCTTAGTGAGAGGTACAAGAGATCTAGTTTAGCCCTTTTGTAAAGTTTAAAGAAAAACCTTTATTGCAGCTGCAATCCTTATTTTGTAAAATTAAATTCACATCTGAGTACAAGTCTAACAAAGATGTGTTTTCCTTGGAAGGGATGCAACTTGGATGTGTTCCTTAATCCTGCCATCCTCAGACAATCTAGTCTATAGGACTCCATGTCTGTATTGTGACTAATTATTGCTTAGAGCAACTTTAAATGGATTTGGCATGACCATCACTTCATTTTCTAAGAACTACTATTAAATAAGTGCCTTCTGCTTTTTTCAATCAGTTTTTTATTTTGATTCTGTAACCAGATCACAGCCTTAGAAATGAGTTATTTGAGAAAGATTCAGGATGTACCTAAATAGCTCACAGTGGCACAATATTTGTATGCTAAAACAAGCTTTCATGCCTTTTTTTTTTTTAAATCATCTCAGGTAAATTAGTTCTAGTCAATGACAAGAGATTCCTGAGGAATACAAGCATTGAACAGGAGAAGGAAAAAAAAAATAGAAAAGAGACAAATCCCTTTTTGTAATGAGGAGTAGTCACACTACATAAGTATGAAATACTGCATAGTCATACTGCATCTCTTGGAGATCATCAAACCCCACCTGGACATGGCCCTAAGCAGCCTGCTCTGAGGGGTTTGGACTTAATGATCTCCAGAGGTGCCTTCCCACCTCAGCAATTCCATGAGTCTGTATTGTGTAAGTAGTGACTTGCTGCACTGATCCACCCACGTGCTCTTGATCCCTTAAATGTTGGTCATCTGCTTGTGGGAAAGCTCCTGATCAGGGTAGACAGTACGTGTGTAGGAGGTAACACAGTTCTGTTTTCTTTTTCTGATACCTTAGTCAAGAGTCAAACAGGGTGGGGAAGGGCTTGTCTCACCTCTGTTGGGCTCTTTCACTGTGTGGCTCTTCCACTTACAAAAAAAAAAAAGAAAATCAAAAAATCAAAGCACTGTGAAGCTACTCATAGGGAGAGTATTTATGGTTATGCCTTGGCTTGTAAACAGAACACAACTGACCATGGGAAGCCTAGTTCTTTTGCTACTTCCAGGTACTTGGGTCCTGTAATTCTCACCACTGAAAAGCTGAGATCTGGGGAGAGCATCCTGGGATTCAGGTCCTGCAGAGAAGCTGTGTTTCTCTGACCCTTGCAGACACTGGACATGCCTAAAAATCTGAGGAAGGAATGGGAAGTGGATCCTTCCCAGTGGCCAAGGGGGTTAGTTTTTATGTTACTTTCTAGCCCCGCTTCTGTCCAGTTTGTCTTCATTCCTAACTTTTGCTACTGCTTGTAGATCTCCTTTGCAAGCAACACGAGACTGACTTTTTGAATTTCCAGAGTGACCCCAGTATGTTCAGCAGCAGCAGGAAAGGAGATTCTATTTTTTATTTTCATCTCCTGCTTCTTACCTAGTAACAAAATAGCTCGAGCCATCTCTAAATACTCCCCTGGGCTAGGATTACAACCTCTATTTTTCCTGGCAACAGCTGCAAAAATAATCTACACCCTTGTCTTTCCAGCACTGAAACTCTCACTGGGCTCCTTGTTCACTGGGAGACTGACATTTAACTGTTGCTGAGGCTTCTAAAGCCCAACCATCAAGTGTTAAGATTTCCTGTCACATAACTGAGATGTGTTAGTGTAGAATGTAGATGGAGCTCCATATGAGATGCCTCTTTGTTAGCTTTTTTCCTTTTTAAATGAAGGGGTGGTCTGGGACTACACAAGGGGAAAAAGTAAACCCATCCATCCTCCCATGAGTGAGACATATGGGAATACCTTAGTTTGCATGTTGTATTTAAGGTGGATATTTATGTTAGGCTCCATTACACCTGCCAAAAAAAAGAGTTAGGATTTGCATGTAGTTTTGTATGATCAAGCAGCCCACTAATTCTGTCTAGGAGTCACTCACTATATGTAGACTAGTACTGGTTGTCCCTGTTTGCACCAGTGATAGGCTAACTGTATTATGGTGGTAGCTAGAAAATGTATGGAAAAAGGTAAAATTGTGTTTAGGGAAAAGAATGATGCTTTACTAGTCAGTGCTAATTTATGCTGACTCTCTAATAGGGTGACAATCTAAGGTTATGGAAGATTGGAAATGGAGGTAGGCCACCTTTCTGCAAGTTGATATAATCAATTTGTTTAACAACAAAATTTGTTGCTCACAGGTTATTCTAAGAATCTTAAAAACTTGGTAAATTCTCTTAGTATTTATTAACCATCATGTTTTAAAGTACATGTTATCTAATTAGAATTTGCAAGTGCTGTGAGTTTTCTAACTTGCTGCCTCTTTAAAAGCATTCACTATGTGAAAGCTTGTATGCAATAGTAATTCAAGAAAAAAATTCTGAAGCTGAAGACAAGGTGGTTCTCTGAATTTTTTGTTGTTGTTCCTGAAGCAACTGTTTAACAAACTACCTCCACTCTTGTTGTTCAGTGTAAGCTTAAAACATGGTGCCACGCTGTGAACAAACTAAACTGAAGATAAGTAGAAGTTTACCACAAGAAAAAGTAAAATCTAGTCTTTCCCTAAGTCACCAACTTGATTGGAAAGAGATCTGCTGATGAAGAAGGAAGCAGAATGTTTTTGAACTGGCTGTGCTTCTGTCACCTGATACAGCCATGTAAAGGATAGAGCACTTTGTCCTAAAGGACAACAGAAAAGGGGCCAATTTAAAAATGGTATATAAATAGTTTGGGATTTTCACTCTTTGAAAAACAAAACAACAACAAAAAATGCAAACAACAATTAAAAACATATACACAAAGCCCCAAGCATTGGTTTTCCAGATTTTCCATCCCAGTTTAAAAACAAAAATTAAAAAATTACTTAGCCTTGTTTTAGGAATTATCATGCTGAACAAATTTGTATTTAGTTAGGTAGGAGTTGAGCAGTCAGTATTCTTGAAAATACTGCTAGTGAACGTGTGGTAAAGGTGTAACCTGTGATTTCTTTCAGTCATACTTGTTTGTGATGTAGTACAACAGTGACCAATCCTTGGACTGATGTTTTGTGCCAGCCTAGATACTGTCTTTCTCTAGAAAACTAAAAACAGCCCAGCCCAAGACAGCTTGTGGGCAGTTTCTTCTTAGTACACTGTGCTTAGATAGCTGCAGACTAATATGTTTAAATTGTTTACCACAATTTAAAAGCAATAATGTAAAACGTGATGTCTGTGTAATAGAGATGTTTACAATGGTAGCAAATAAAGAACGGGTTATTCAAAAAAATTGTCAGTATTAGTGTGTTTGGCCTGCTAGAAAATGTAATGGTCTTGACTTAGCCATGCTCTCTGTCCATGTGATATGAAAGAAAGCTTTTTCCTAGCTTTTTGTTTGTTTTTCTTTCCCTGACCCTCTCTACTCCCCTCCAGCTCCAACAACTTGTTTAGAGGTCTCTGGTCCTTGTCCTGGGCTTAGGAAAGGCATTGTTAGGAAATCCTGCTCCAGCACCAGCTGCTGAAATGGTGGGCAGCAGGAGCTGAACTGGGAAATGCACCAGCAGCTGCAACAAAGGCTGCCTGGCTCACATACACCCCTGGGCTTGAGATCAGCATCCAAGATACTTAAACACAAGAAGAAAAGAGTGAGAGTTAAATCCGGGAGATCCATATTAAAAGTGTTTGTTTTTACCTCTCCAGATCAGTCTGATACCATAGCCAAACATGTTTACATGGATGTCCCCTTGGGATCTTACCTCTGAGATTGTCTTTTCAGGATGAAATCATGCAATGGGAAAGTCAGAGTTCAACACACCTCACGAATTTGGGAGTATTACAGCCTGGAACACTCCCTGCTGCCCTGAATGAAGTCAGAGCTGGTGTGTTGCTGCACAGACAGCAGCATTCCTCCCAGCCCAGAGGAGATGCTTCCCAGCACTCATCTCACACTGGACAGGGGGTGGATTTCCCTTTTGTCACATTCCTTTTGCTCCACACTACAAAAAGTAGACCTGACTTCCCTGACACACAGCAATATGAATGGCATAGAGGGGTGGAAAGAGGCAGAGAAGGGTTTTGCTGAATTTCTTTAGCTACAATGCTCCATTGCTCCTCAGGGATGGAGCAGCTTTCATTCCAGAATGCAAGAGAATATTACTCAGATGGGCTGCTGCAAGTGGTAGAGGTTTATTACTGCTTTATTTCAGTTGGTTTTTTAAGTTCTCACTTGAAAAGCTCTGTTTTAGGCTTTAAAAAACACAATCAAGTCCCCAAGACCACATACACAAAAAACGAATGTGGGACCTGGAAGTTAACTCTCAAGAGGCAACTTGAAATGTTTTTGTTCAGGAGAGCAAAATTCCCAAGAACAAAATTTGAGAGCTGGAGAACATTTCTGGAGAAAGAAGAAACCCTCATTACATGAGAACTACAATTTTTTTATTTCTACAGAACCAGAGAACAGGCCTTGCACTACAGAAACCTCCAAACCCCAAACGTCAGGTCAGTCATTTATGCAAATATGTTATTTTAGAAAACAGGACAAGGAAGCAGCTATTCAACAAATTTAAACTGAGAAACTGAGTATCACAGAAAAGAGAGGAACCAGAGTTAACTCTCTTCTGAAGTGATGTGCCTTGAGATGTTACCCAGCACTATTATCAGGAGCATCTTGCACTGCAGTCAAGACTGACTGCCTGTATTTCACCCCTTGAATTCCCAGCTCTAAACCACTCCTGCACAGCAATGCTGCAGATATCAGCACACCTCACAATTTTCTATTATTAGCCGTTTGCCAGTGTAAAGTTCACTGCCAGAGTTTTGTTCTGACAATTTGGTGTCAGGCTAATTTCTGGTTTTGCTATTGAATAAATCAGCCTTTTAAATTGTGCTGGTTTTGGCTGGGATAAAGTTAATTTTCTTCATGGTGGCTGGTGTGGGGCTGTGTTTTGGATTTGTGCTGAGCACAGGGTTAGTAATATGGAGATGTTTGTGTTGTTGCTGAGCTGGGCTTACACAGAGCCAAGGCCTTTTCTGCTTTTCACACTGTCACACTGGGGAGGAACTTGGGGGACATGGGAGGGTGGGAGGAGACACAGCTGGGACAGGTGACCCCAACTGACCAAGGGGATATTCCAGACCATAGGACATCATGCTCAGTATATCAAGGTGGGGGGGAGAAGGAGGTTGGTGGGAAGATTTGGAGTGAGGGTGTTTGTCTTCCCAAGCCACTGTTAGGTGTGATGGGGCCCTGCTCTCTCCTGGAGATCCTGAACACCTGCCTGCCCATGGGAACAGTGAATTAATTCCTTGTTTTGCTTTGCTTGTGTCCATAGCTTTTGCTTTGCCTATTAAACTGTCTTTACCTCCACCTACAAGTTTTCTGGCTTTTACCCTTCTGATTCACTGGTCAGGGAGTGAGCCAGTGGCTGTGTGGGGCTTGGCTGCTGGCTGGGGTTAAACCACAACGTTAAAATCTCAATTGCCACTTGAACTAAGTAACACTTGACTCAAGACTATCTTCTAGTGGAAAGAGACAGAAATAACATCGGAGTGTTTTTCCAACCAGAGGATAAGGCTCAGTAATACACAACTGCCTCACTTTCATTCTCACTACACTATGTCTGCATGTGCCTGAACTGCTGAGCTCTAGACACAGACCAGCCTCCTCCTACAGCACCAGCTGGTGATAATTAGGATTCAAAGGAAAGCCCCAGACACCGGAATTTTTATCTAAGCAACAGGCCAGGATACTTCTGAGAGCATGTGGCATGCTCTGCCACAGACTGAGCTAAATTCCTCAGAATTTTCTCATTTTTTCCAAATGTTTTACTCTAAGCCCAACTAGTCCATATTTCTTTAAAAAATGGCTACAACAGCATCAACTGTTTTACTGTTAATTTCTGATAAAAGGCATCTTCTAGCTACAGCACACCTCATTATCACTGAATTACCAAGAACTGGAACAGACTGGGCACCATGGCTGTCATTCACAGGGATGCCAGAAGTTTGCAGAGTAACAGCACTGGAACTCACCAACAACCCAAAGTGGCAGGGACTGTGCTCTCTCCTTTGTAATACACTGGGACAGCACAGCTTCTCTGACCCAGAGCTTTTCCATTTAGGCAGGTTGTAGGTTTACAGTGCTTATGCAGCAGCTTCGCTTTGTTGCTCCGAGTATTCTGATGAAATTAAAACTCTTCCCAACCATTTCTTGTCAGTGACTGTATTTCACCTACTGTTGACAAACCCAACTACCACCATTTCAATATGATTAAGGATGAGAGGCCATCCTGTCATCCCTGACAGGAGGGATCCGGAAGTTTGTGGAGGAACCAGACCTGGCAGCAGAACCTTCCAAAAAAAAGCACTGTCTCTTTGCCTGTCCAACTGCTTTAAGGCTATTCCTCCTCTCTCCCACAGTCCCTTACACATCACACCATATATACCACACCAGCCTCTGCCACCTAAATTTATGACACAACACCTGACATTTTCTGTAAAAGAAGTTCCAGCACCATGTAAGAACTCATATGGTGCTTTCCTCTTTACAACAGTTTTGATGTTAATTTTTCAGTAAGTTTAATACATCACATAACAAGCTTCCTGTCTGTGTAACACAACTCACATAACCACCAACCTCTACAAGTCCCAAACACAACCCTCAGCTCCAACACCTAGAATTCAGGAGCTGTAAGAGGAAATAGGTGCCACAGAACTTCCACGTGTTATCACCATCTGATTAAGTTGGAAGAAAATTCAAGAAGAGTATTTCTTTATGGTTTTGTTGTTTTTTAATAGAGAAAGCTCTATAAAATAACCTCTAAAAATGGAATAGCAGCCCCAACTGAACTCTACAGTTCACAGATGAAAGAGAGTTTATCTCCAAGCATAGAAAGCACAAAGCTACTTCTAAAACCACTCACTTTCTATGTAGCACGCCTGCACATAGAGAGCAGACTTTAAATATACTCACATTTTCTCATAGGCTTCACACCCCTGTGTGCTGCACAGCTGAACTCTTCTGTAGCTCTCTGCTCACCAGCTCCCAGGCAGCTACTAAAGAACAGGTCACAGCAGATGTTGTCATCAAACTGGCAACTGCCAGGTGGCCATTTGGTGTGGTCCCAATCATGTGAGCAGCCTCATCCAAAAAACCCTGGAGAAAATTAGCTCACCTGGCTGCTACCTATAGCAAAGCCAGTGTTAAAGACGACCTGGCTCACACTTGGGAGCTTTGCTGACATGAGCACAAAAGGAAGGGAAGCTACTAGAGCAAAACAGAAAGCAGTTGCCTTGTAAAATGGCTCTTGTTACAGCAGAGATCCACTTGTGGATGGCTCTCCTTGTTAGGGAGTTGTAACAGCAAAATAATTCTCCTGGTACCATTATCTCAGCGGGTGGGGTGTGAGCAGAGCTGATAAGCCCTTCTGAGATAAAGCAAGGTTTCTGAGCTGTGGTCTGTGCATCTCTAGGGATGTGTGGAAGCTGCTGATAGGCTTAAATTCAGTTTACCAACACAGACACCTACAGGAGAAATACTTCAGGGATCTGCAAACTTAGGAAACTCAGTAGTCCACTTAAGGATGTCACCTCTTAATGCTGAAGACTTCCATGGCATCTTATGCAGCTGCCAGGCATCACAATAAAGCATCTCTTTCTGGCCTTGGCATCTTAAGTTAAATAGTCTTCAAAATGGTAATTGCAGCTTCAAATCCATGTCATCATTTGAATCAACATCATTATTTAAATTAACATCAGTATTTGATACACGTGTAAACTAATCCACACAGTCTCACAAACAGAAAGACTATAGTGCTTTTTCACCCTGTTACATCTATAGACACTTGAATTTGTCTGTGTAATAAAGCACAATCAAAATCAAATCTGTGCAGAGTGTACTTTATTTGTTCACATTACCTATTTGTGGTTAAAAACCACTTCATCTGACAGTTTAAAAGCATTCTTTTAAAACAAAGGAATTAAACATAGCTTGTGCTAAAAAAATCTGCAAGTTACATGGATGCAGTATTATACAGGAGTATAAAAAAATCAACAGTATTCTACAGAAAATAGTCTCAAAACAGAAATAAAGATTAGGCATGTAGGCATGATCCTGAACCAAACAAATATCAATTAAAAAACAGCTAACAAAATTTAAAAAAAAATCCCAAATTTCTGTATAAAAAAAGCAAGGATTCAAAGTGCAGGTGCTCCAGTTTTCATTTTAACATATTATTCAGTAAGTCAATACAGGATACTATTCATTTTATATAAAGTGACAGTGTTCTCAGTAAGACTTAAACATTCAGTTACATTATCTTGCAGATTTTTTTTTCATTACTGCTACTTTACACTGTAGTAAATAAAGACTTATGCAATACAGGCTTTTCTTTTCTTAATCTAACAATGACATAATAGGTTGGTGATAAAGGTTAAGAGCTAAGCTATATTTGCTGTAGATACAGCCTTAGGAGTAGATATATATTTTTATTTTTTTTATTTTTTTTTACTTTTAAAAAAACAGATTTCAAATTTTAAAAAGAGACTCTACCAATCTGTTCTGGGACCTGCATACACTGTCTTTGGAGCACACCAGCAAAGCTTCCAAGTCCACTGGTTAGGAATACAGCTCCAGGAAGGGTCATGCTGGAAATCTTTCTTTGGTGGCTGCAGCTGGGAAAGGGCTCTCTCTCTACTACGCTGAACCCAGGGAAAGACAAAAGGGCTCTGCCTTCCATCAGAGCAGAAACCATCACATTTATCCACATTTGCCTGATGTGCCAGCTAGGCTTGGGATGGACTTCTTACTTCTACTTGAGCGTACCACTCTCAGGCACAGGAAGTTAGGAGCCAGGCAGGTGTCACTGAAGTGCTCTTTTATATATTAAAAAAGAAATTGAAGCATACATTTAAAGCCTCTTAGAAAACAAAAATTATATTAAATAAAATTATCCTTCAGGGACGTTGCCTGGAACTTAATTTCGCCTGAGGTCCTTTTCAGGCTGACAGCATCCCTTTAGATTTTAGGTTCTTCCCATTTTGTTGATTTTTTCCCCCCCAAGAATCAGATGTCTATATATGTCTATTTTAAAAATGCACATAAATATTGGCATTAAGTTTACATTTAGAAATTAAGAACTTATCTTTACCATTATATATTGACAGCAAGATTAATAATACACACACTTCACTGACAACCGTTATTTTTTTTCTGCATTTTGATTAAAATTTGCATTTGTGTAACATTTCCCACAGAAAGAGTGATTATACTTCAAGATAGTTAAGTCTGCACCCCAACATTTTCACATTAGTGAAAACAACCATGTTTTCAAAATACCAGGGCCTGTGCCAGGTAGTAATAAATACAGAAATAAGAAAAATAAAAATAAAAAAACCCGACTGCCTTTTATCCCGACATAGTAGAGATTTCATAGTCACTGGCCGAGGTGATGGGTCTGCCCCTCATCCTCACGTTTTTAGCATTAGTAATCCTGGCCATCATGGACACGGGCTTGTCAAAGTACCTCACCAGTGCGGGCTCAGTCAGAAGGGAGGCGAGGAACTGCTCGAAGGTGATGGCCCAGTCCCTGTCGAGGCTGGTGCTGCGCCGCAGGGCCGCGCGGCCGCTCCGCACCAGGACGGTGTCGTCGCCGATGTCCTCGCAGTGCAGCTTGTCCTCCTCGTGCGAGCCCGCGCTCAGCACCGAGTAGGAGGACATGGAGCTGTCGTCCTTCGTGTCGTCGTCCGAGATGAGCATGGCAGAGCAGGCCCCGTTGTCCCTGGGGGAGGAGTCGTCCAGCTTGATGTCCTCCATGTGCGTGGCCAGGCCGCCCTCGGCGCACGCGGCCTCCTCCTCGCCGGCCAGCGGGCTGCTCTGCAGAGGCTTGTGCTGCTCCAGGGGGTACTGCTGGTGCTCCTTCTTCTGGAACAGCTCGCTCTGGATGGTTTTGCCGCAGCCGTTGCTGCCGTCGGGCTCGTTCGTGGGCTGCACGCTGAAGAGCTTGCCGACCTCCCCGATCTCCAAGAGCAGGCTCGTCACGGCGGCGGTGGCGTGGTACAGGTCCTGCTCGTTGGGGTCCTCGCTGAACATGTTGTACATCGTCTTGCACAGCTCAATGAACTGTCCCTGAACGCACAGGGAGGAAAGAGCAGTGAGAGCAGGGAACAAGTCGGCCTGACATCCACTAAGTCAGCTTTAAAAGTCTGGGATTGAGGCATCACACAACGGTTCATGTGGTTAAAGTGAATTTGAAAATAACCTAGGAGCAGCCTAGGGCAGTCAGAGGTGTCTCAAAGCTCTTTAGAATAAACTACCGGATATTTCATCTAACATGTGACAAATACAATTCTCTGCAGCCACAGGAGGGCAACAGAGGGTGAGCAGTGAGATACTTAGCATTCATTTTGGTGGATTTTCTTGTAGGAGTGATGCTAAGTGTAACTAGGGGTCTGCTAAAACCAGTGAGAAGTAATGAAAAATTAAATAAGACCTGCAGCACTCTTTAACTGACAGGGTTGACTTAGTTGGATGCAAGTCTCTAGAAATTCAAAATTCATGAATTAAATAGGAAGGAAATTTGCTCAGGGCTATCTTAAGTAAGAATCATTGTTCTGCAGGGAATAAACCTTCCCTAGATGCTCTGGAGGCAACAGCTATCCCAGTGGGTCTCCTTCCTCCTTAGCAGCTGTGGATCTAAGGGGAATGAGACTGGCAGTGTAAGTTATAAAACAAAATACTTCTTTCAGGTTATGCATATCAGACATTATGAGCTAGCTGGTGATATTCCATGTCACATCACCCTTTGTCTAGAGATCAAATTAATATGTTACCATTCCTACATGCGTGTATCTCAGTTTTGGGATATTTTGGGACCTGAATGCCAGTTATGGTATTTTGAAAACAACTAACTTCTGTAATCAGCTGATTGCTGCTGTGGTAAAAAAGTATCTGCCTCAAAATAAAACCTCTGTTCAGTGTTAATGTACTGAATATTTATACATATCTAATGATAATGAAAAATAAGTAACCGTCAGCAGAAGTACCTGATTCAGTTTGGGCAAGTCCTTTGTATTTTTTGCTTTGGATTTATTCTCTTGACTCCACATTCTCAGATAATTTCGATTCTCCTGTGAGCTCTTCTTGCCTATTGTCAAAAAATTACCCACAGATGCAGGAAAAAGTCCATGAAGAAACCTTAAATTAATACCATTTCCCCATTTTCCAAAGGAGCATCTTTACAAGAAACAAACGATGCAACTCACACGGGGACACCATGCATACCTTTGTCTGTTTTCAGACTCACTGTAACAAACCCATCATCTACTCCTTGTTTGTTCCTGCTGTCTAGGCCAACAACTAGGAAGTGGAGGGGCAGAGGGAGAGAGAGATCAGTTTGGTTTTAGATACATACATAGTTTTCATGTGTACACTGCAAAATAAGAAAGTGTTTACACTGCAGAAAATGCAGAGTAAAAATGATAGGAATAAATGATGATTTCTGCTTAAACATGCTGGCATATTCCATTTAATTTATAACACCACTCTGAAGGCTGTGTCCATCTTAAATTCTGTTTTTGTTATGATTAGCCTGTGTCAGCACAACACAAATGAATTCTAGCATGACGTATATTTGGTGAGTATTTAATGTATCTTCTCTTGTCTCTCAGGACTTAAAATGGCCATTTCTAGTGTATTAACTCCTATCTGTATTTTCAACCAGCCTTCCTCCCCCTAGTAACCTGAAGGACAGGTTATATCTTTCTTGGATCAGAGAGAGACTTCACATCAAATATCTCAAGAAAGAGAATTCCATTTAAGGGAACAGCAATGAGATGCTGGCTCTCATTAGGGCACAAAAAAATTTCAAACTGCTGCACTACAGTCTGATCTATCTTTTGCTCTCAGTTTTGTAGAATATTTTAAGTTCTGATCCAAATATATCTTGAAAGCCAACATATTTATCCTTATTCTCCATCAAGACATATATGCTGGACTTGTCACAAAACTACATCTATTACAACACACTGCTGACATTATTCTGCAAGTACTTCTGCAATGCACAGTCCAGGGTAGTTCTCAGTGTGCACATGCCTGCACCTCTAAGGATATAAGAATATATACAAATGACAGGGAATACATCACTTAGAATTAAGAAGTAGCCTATGTTGTTTGAAATGCATTACCTCATCTTTTCATGCCTGAGACAAAAGATGCCTACCGTGTGTACAGTCTGGTGTGATGTCTTCAAAAAAGTACTGAGTAGCTTCAAAAGCAGAGTCTGGCTCCTCTTGCTCAGGGGATAGATCTAAGGAATGGAGTAAAATTCTTTCACTAAAAATTCCACCCTTTAATTAAAAACGAAGATATTTCCATTGATACATTTAGAATGTCCATTTCTAGAAGTAAAAGCATGAGGATGTGATGGGTTATGAATCCTCCCCTTCAGCTCAGAGGAAACCTGAATTGTCTTCTCCCCAATATCCAAGACTGTCTAAGAAGGAGCTGTTTGCCTTCACAGGTTGGCTTACCCATCTCCTCGTGTCTACTTCCATTACTTTCTTCTCTGCAGCTCAGAGTGTCCTAAGCAGGGTATAAACTCTTTCCTAGCTGGAAACAGTCTGTCATGATTTGGTATGTGCTTGCCAGTCTCCAAATACCAGAAACTGCATTCTTAAAAAACAGATCTCTTCTGTTATATTTCAAAGTTGGGTTTTTTTTTCCCAGTTGAATTAGTGAATCACTCAAGCCTACCCACAAACAAAGCCAGCTGGGAGCAGCCAGGGATGCAAGCTCAAAGCACAGGAAGTGAATATCCTCCTAAAGCTTTTAGACATCTTTACCAGAGCATGTGAATGTGCACAAGACTTAAACTACCCAAGCAGTTGCAACATACTTAAATTGCAGGTTCAGTGAGGACAGCAACAGGTTCTTTATGGCACATGTGTGACAAGACAGAGAGGATACAGTCCCGTAATACCATTTTCTTCAGAGGCGAAACTGTTTTGAGATGTTTTCATCCCCTCTCCACCCTAAACTGGTTATGGTAGAAGCTCTCTTATTTTACAGCTGCATGAACAGCTACACATAATTCCCACAAATTAATTTTTAACTGGGAAAGCTAGTCATAAACAACTCTGCTCCAAATTCCTTTTCTCAACAAGACAACAGCTATTTCAACATCATTTACTTACCAGGCAAAACATGCATTTTATACAGGAGCTTCAGCTTCTCTGTAAGATCTCCATGGCACGCTGCACCTAAACAGCATTACATACAGTACATTAATACTCAGCATTCAGTGCCATTTTATTTGTTATTGCTGCAATATTTTGGATTAGAAGCTGCTACATTCACTCTGGGAAGCACTGTACTCCCTTTACAGCCTGAAATCATAAGGCAGTCACTTGACTTGTAAGATCATATGGTCTGCAGTAGAAATAGCAAGAGAACACAGACCAATTTACCCTGAATTGTGTACTTCAACCTAGGGTCCTTCATTAAATGCCTATTTATAATGCTCAGAAATAACCTATGGTCATGGCATTACCACTCAGAAAGGCCTCCAGCTGAAAGTTAACAAGACCTATTTTGTGTGGACTTCAAACTTTCTGATCTGAGGATCCAATAAAAACATCACATGACTCACAGCAATAAGATACTTACCAAAAAAAGAAGAGAAATTTAAGTAAACAGCATTTATCAGAGCTTAGCCATGGGCTAAACAGATACTCAGGCAATTCTTTCTAGTGATTTATCCACATCAACCCCTATTCCTTCCTGGCCTACACTACAGTCAGCTGTATGAAATCCAAGTGGTCTATTGCAGCTGCTCCTTCCACTTAATTAAATGGATAGTAGCTAATTTTATAATAATGAAACAACCTACAATCAGACTTCTTCATAAATGTCACTTGTGGTGACAGGCCATTCATAAATAAATGAATTAACCTTCAATAATTAGGTTATGCAGAGATTTATTTTACCTTGCAGGTGACTGTGTCAACTTATCTCTGCTATGCAAACTATGTGTGGTTTGGCAAATACTGTCAGTCCTTGGCAAAGCTTAACACTACAACAAATACAGATGTTAGGCCAAGGAATGGAGCACATCTACATCAGCCATTTGGCTTTCAACTTGGTCCTTGTGAAGCACAAAACCTTGCTATGTTCCTCTCTAGTGTACCACAGCGGGCAGGGAACGCTTTCCCTTCTGGTGAAACTGTGGCTTAGTTTATGCACCCAGCTACCATGTGAAGTGCTCCAGTGCTAAAAGCAACCTGAAATAACCAAAGCATGGAATGGGCTGCAGTTCTGCATCCTCCAGCAACAGCTTTGGGGAGCTGGGTGACACACGTAGGCTTGTGCCTCTCTCTGTCCCCAGATGTGAGAACTGAAAAAGCTCAGTGGTTACTGCTTTTCACCCAAGATAAATCTATGTGTGCTTCCTAATGCCAGGCCCTTTTCCCCACTCAAAATTATGAAGAGCACAGCCAGCAGGTTGAGGGAAGTGATCCTGCCCCTCTACTCTGGTGTCATGGCTGCTTCAGATGTTAACAAGCACCCTCCAAAATGGGCCATGCCCAGGAACTACTCGAATAGGACACTTCCTTCAGGAAAGACAGACTTGAATCATCAGGGTCACGGTTCAATTCTGCTGTTTGGACTTGTTAGAAGACAGAGAGCAGTGCCCACAAATCACCTCCAGAATGTCCATCCTCTGACCATGGTTTTCAGGACAACCATGAGGAAAAGGTGACGTTAGCAGATGCATCTTGCCCCAACAAAAGATACTCCTCATTTAGGATGCTTTCCTAGCCAAGGTATAGTGGGTTGGTGAGGCAGGCTGAAGCAGCTGATGTTTGTGGAATTATTAAAAGTCCTGGGCCATGGTGAAACACGCTCAAACAGATGCAATGCTGTTGACTGTGTTGCCCTTTCTAGCATTCATGTGCTTCTTAAACAAAAAAAGGGGTCAGCAGGGTTGATTTTTTTTAGGAAAAAAAAGTTTTCAGGATTTTAGTTCAGTTATGTTGGCTTATAGCCACACTTGTGCATTTTATATTAATTTTTTTAAATTTATTTTTAAAATATTTTATATTAATTTATAATTTCTGTTCACAGTGCTCAACACTGACCCTTGCTCTTATTACTCATTATTTGTTCCAAAAAATGCTGTTTGAGTCAATAACTGGTTGACTGTTATTATTAGCATCCTTAAACAGTAAGAGTAGTTAATTCATGGGTCATCAAAAGGCCATAGAGTGTTACCTGGCAAACAAATACAAATCAGTGTGTTACTGTGGGTTTTGGGAAGTATTAAAGCAGTTTTACTGTCACACGGCTATTTTGCACCTGCAAGAGAACGGTGTTACCATTGCTATACAGAGGTTTTAATGCTTAAAACATACTGTTACAAATTAGTTGCTGAAAGTGAGATTGGGAAACCTTGTCTCTTTCAAAAAGAATCAAAATATAAAGCTGGAGGAAATGCCAGGTTGCCATAAAATAACACATGACAGAATGTGGGATGTTGCTCACTTACAGGGAACCATTCTAAAAAGGAGTGGTCAGCTCCTGCTTCATCTTTGTTTCTTCATGTTAATCCTGGGGCTCCCACATTCCCTTTGTGGCAACATTGATTTTCATCTCCTGAAATTTGCTTCTCCAAGACCTGTGCAAGCCACAACCTTCACATACATATGTGGCATGTCAGCAGACTTCTAAAGAGGAGGACTTCTGTTCAGGGGCAAAAGTAGCATCCTCATTCTATCCTTTCCTTACCTCTTACATATACATAGAAATTTTTTAAAAATCGTCTTTATGTAAAACTAAAGAGTATAAATTCCCATCTTTCAGGGAAAGCTTAAGGAACACACATTGAAATGCAGTGTCACTGAGAAAGGAACACTACAGAAGAACATACAAAAAGGCTTTTCCAAAGGGAATATTTTGACCAGGAGCAGTAACACCATTAAGCACACAAGCTGTGGTTCATTTTTGTGTTGCGAGTTAGCAACGAAGGAAAATCTTCAGATCCTAAATGGATGTGTAGTTTATGTGTTGTCCTTCTCCCACTGTGACACACCACTGGCTAATGTAGCTGTACCTACTGAGACCAGCCTAAACCCCAGTGGGAACCACTGTCACAATACAATGAACTCAACAACAGCACAAACAGCTCTTAAAACAAAGGTAACTCATGCAAATTAGCACATGTCAAACCCAACTCATTATCTGATGGCTGATACAAGATCCGTGTTTCTGCAGGACGGGATCCCCTTCAGAAACAAACCGGTTTGTTCACATTATCCTGGAAGTGCTGTGGATCCTCCTTACTTAGTCCAGAGACGAATTCCCTGAAGTTGATGAGCAAGTCTCCGTTTTCATCCAGCAGCCTGAACAAGCGGGCGGCCAGTGTGTCCGAATGAGTCCCGCAGGCCCAGGGGAAGAGGAGGGCAAACATGCCCTTGAACTGCTCAAAGTCGATGCGGTACTGCTCCAGGTAGGGCAGGCTGGGATCGTGCCTCTCAGTGGCATTGCTGTTCCCTCCCCAGTAGCAGCTGGTCAGATGCTCTGCCTGAACAGAAGGTAAATGCAGTAAGATTGGCACAATTCATCGCTGTGAATGATAAAAAAAAATATCCAAACTCGTGCACGCACGTTCTTAAACAATGCGAGGTAACAGGTATTTCCATTTTCCTAACCCTTCCACTTCTGCAAGAGGTTTCTCCTCCTGAAACAGGAAATTCCTGTTTTGAACAGAGCAGTAAGCAGCTGTGACTTCCATGTATACACCAGCTTGTTGTGCTTAGTCACCATCTTCCCCCTCATCACACAATCAGGTCAGAGAGGAGTCTCATGAGATCTATATTTAATCTCTAATTATACAAAAATAGCTATTTGGAAGATTTTTTGAACTGTAGATTCTCAAAAATACTGAATAATGTACTATTCTGCTGAAGTCTGTGAAGGCTCTGGAGCTGATCTTGGCAGCATCTAATTCAAAACAATTCAGAAGCTGAGAGAAAAAGATCCTAGTGATCAACCAGGGTGGACTGTCTGACTTGGTCTCACTGATTCTATGGAAGGCTTGACATTTGGACAATTGCAAGACTTGTCATTACAGATGAGAAATTAAAAGGACATAAATTCTTCATTGTATAAAAAAATAAATAAATTCTGTTATAACGAAACAGAGGAAGAAAATGTCTTAAGACACTGTGCATGAAGGTGAAGTTAAAGCATTTAAGTGCTCATCTTTAAATGTTTGGATCTAATGGCATTGCTGTACAAATTGACTTACAAAGACACATGATTGTGACACTAAATTCCCACATAATACAATAAAGTATTAATAATGGCAAAAATAAGCTATTGTGATTACAAAAGTATTAACTGTCTGAGATAATAAAGGTATTTCTGTACTAAATTGCAAAACTTGGTAGAGAGAGAAATACACTAAGTTTCTAAAGACTGATCAAGAGCCTCTATCTATTCACTTTTTCATTTAACAGTTCTCATCAGCAGATGCATTTTTTCCAAGTCATACAGTGAATTACTCATCTCCTGATGTTTTATAAACTGCTTGGTGGTTTGTTTTTTTTAATCAATAATACACCAATGAACTCAAGTTTATATCAAGATACCTAGACTCAGAAAAAAAACCTCCCAGACTCAGAAAAAGACACAGTCCCAGATAAAAAATAAATGTACACACTTCCTGCAGGCACAAGCTTTACCTTGAAAAGAGCATATAGTTCTTCCAGTTCATCGATAGTAAAAGAAGTCTCTGTCACAATAGTTCGTACCTTTTGAAACATAACATTAACAGTTATGGACTTGAAATCAGTGTCTCATTGAAAAGGCAATTTGAATTTCAGAAACTGACTGACTTGAATATTTGCAAAGAACATTATTTCAGTACTTACCACATTGCGCTTTGTAGTGTCTTCAAGGGTTTGGATAACTTTTAGTCTTTGTTTGAATCTCATCTGTTCAATTAAATCTGCTCGGATGCTTCCAAATTTCTGAAAAGAGAAAAAGTAGCACAGGATAGTCTGGGTGTTAATATTTGGAATATTTAGCTTGCCTTTCATGTATTTGAGAAGTTAATTTGAATATGTGATAAACCACAAATTAATGGATTGTTCCACAATTCCACCTGCTCGGTTTTATTTCAGCTTGTCCTGCAGTGTCTCATAATCACAACAGAGAGAGGATATTTAAACTAACTGGATCTCTAGTGGGGCTGGGACACTATAGCAGTTCTTACATTCTGAGGATCTGAAACCAAGCATCAAGAATGCAACTTCCATAAGGAAAAGATTCCTTTAAGTACCCAAGCCTTATTTTCAGAAGTTTCCTTCACAATGCACATAACAGTATCAGGGAGCTCCTGCACATACTACAGAAGAATCCTAGGGGAAAACCTATTAGGAATAATATTCCATGTTTTCACATGCAGAGGGATGCTTAATCCCCAAGATTCATTTTTGTAGAAGTATTATAAGCAGAAGTTTCTTGCCATCCAAAAAACACTCGTATCATACTTCAAAATGCACAGATGATCAGCAGGAACAATAATGCCAGACATCAACTACACTGCATGTAAAACTAGAAAGGGGGGTCAAAAAACTTTCATACAAGATGGATTTATATTTCCAGTGCAAGTGCATCTACATAAGCAGGTCATAATTTGCTGGGACATTCTTGTATGATCAGGTGAATGCTAAAAAGCTGCATTTAATCTTCATCATGTACACTGGGAGTAAAAAGATGCTTCATGTACTTAAGAGCATTTGCAAGTGAAGAAGCCTTTTGACAAAAATGGAATCTAGATAAATATTCATGAATATCAATCATCACAGACAGGGGTGCTAATTGCTTAATTACCAAAAAAGTTCATCTGCACCACTTGAGCTTTCACTGGAGACTTCTCATATATGCATCTGACATGATTACCTAAGAGCTGGATGGGTCAGAGCACAGTGAAAAGAAGCTCTTCACAAAACAATCCAAAGGCTGTGCTTTTGGCAGTGCTATGGAGTCCTCAGACTCATCACACGCCCATGACAATTATCATAGGACAGTCTGCAAGTGACAAGGTTTCCCCCTCTCACTGGGGGTGTTGTGTGTGTGTTTGAAGGAGGACCAAGGTCTCCAAGAAAAAAAAATTTTCTTCAGCTATATTTTTGTAAACAATAAATGTTTAGAAGATTAAGAGTAGATAGTTACCCAGCAAGTACCTTTAACAGTTTAAATTCTAAAAAAATAACAAAAATATGCCCACTTACTTGGTATTTCACTCTTTGTAGCTGTAACAGTGAATTCTCAGCCCTGACTGCGATTGAGCAACATAACACATGCCTGGAAGTCTTTTTATCTTAATAGTTTACTAATGAACTGTTGGGGTCTTTTTAATAATCAAATCAACTAAAAACAATGACTTCTGAAATTAATTCTCTCTTTGCAACCCATTTCTGCTTTCCTCACAGTTCTTCACTCCCCACACTACTTGTTTTGCCCAGTTTTACTGGAGCAGAGATGGTTATTTATCCAGAAGGAGCTACAAGGTTCTGTGCTGCAGAAGCCCCAAAAAGACAGACTGACTCTGCACAGAGTCAGGTTATTCATCCAAAAGCAGCTAAAGCCAATGCAAGCTGTCTTCATGCTGAGGAAAACAGAAAAATGCAATGGAAACAGAATTTCACACAAATGACCTTCTCCCCATGCTAACATTGGGTGAAGGACAAGAAACATCTACACTAACACACTTTGCCCTTCAGCACAGAATGCACTAAGGACTACCTAATTCCTTATTAAATAGGGATCCTATTAAAGCAAGGAGGTTTTAGGAACATAGGAAGTGCCTTTGAAAAAGCTGTCCTACTTCTAAGTATGAATCGACTTCTTTAGCTAAAAATATCCATTTACCTTACATGTCAATGGAAGGAAAAAAGGAAATTAAGGAGAATAAACCTTCAAGTTATTCCTAAATTTTTATAAAAAAATGGGTATGTCAGTGTAACCATCAGAGGTATTTTAATTGATGCCTTATTTTTAAAATGTAAGGACAATGAAACCAGTTTGTAGATTTTAGTTGGTTTTCCAGGCTTTATTCTGTGCTTTATAGATACTAGTTATTACCAACTCCTTTCATTTGAATTTTTTTAGCTTTGGTGATAGTAGAGAATATAGTGGCCCACTGTCATAATCAGTACTTGCTGAGGAGAAAAAAAAGAAATAAAGCTTCATTGATAATAGAAACGTCTTCTGAAATCATCTAGATTTCATTAATATTTCTAATATTTCAGTTTGGAATAGCATGAATTAACCTTTTTCAAATTACAAGTTCAGCCTTTTGTTTGTAAATCACTTTTTTGGTTGTAGGATGCTCTCATTTGAGTCCTCAGGCTTCCATATGAAAAAGCTCAAATTAAAAGTTGTGCTTAAAAGAAAAAGAAAGTCTAACCTCTCTCCCTTACCCCAATCAAGCCCCTTGAGATGAGTCTGTGTTTCTTTTATGTTCTTTCAGTTGCAAGCAAAGCCAAATTAAAGAGTATCAAATTCCTCTGTGAGGCAGAAGTTGTGTGCATTGGCAATTCCTGTCAAGAAATATTATCCTACCTCATAGGAAGACCTGATTAGTCTGAAGATATCCACCTCAGGATAAGGCTCTATATCATCACTGAGCAGTGAGTGAAGATGAGGAATGGGTGGAAGAGTGCTGTCCTTATTGGTTACACTGTCCAAATATCTGGTGGGGGGGAAAAAAAAAAAAGAAATGAGAAACCCAAGATACATTTGTACCCCTGTCCCTCCTGAGAGTTAACAGAATAAGGGTTACATATAGATTATTAAACATAAAAATTATCAAGCTGCTCTCTAGTAAGAGTAAGGTTATACTAATGAAACTTATTATGAATAAATTTTCTAAAGTTTCAGCAGCATCTTGAAAACTAAGTACCACTACCAAAAATGAGGATATCAGAGGTTACAGTCAACAATATTAGTTGCTATTACATGACTCAAGCCACTCTATTTATCAGCCTCCTGTTTCACTGATATCTATTCATTCAAGATCCTACCTAATTCCTCTGAGTTCTGTTTAGTCCATTCCCAAAACAACTGGCAGCATGCAAAAGATGAAGTAACAAAACCCATGTAATCAACTAAAATAATCAAACAAATTAAGTTTCTGTAACAAGATTTGGGAAGTTTCTTTGATCATCTTGAAGAACTTATATGATGTTGGTCACTTGACATTATTTTAAGATAACATAAAGACTACCTTATATGGACGAAAGGGGACAATAAAAATGTAAAAAGATTTACATATATCATACTGGCTTAAATTTAGTATTTCAACATAGGGGACAAATCAGAAGAGTAAACAAAAATAAAAAGGAAATTCAGATACTTTATTTTCTGTCATAAATACCTTCCCAAGACTGTCATGGCTTCTCCATCATCTTTACAGTTAAGCAGCTTGTCTACATTAGCTTCGAGGACAGCGAGTGCTAATTGAAATATCACCTTTATTCCTTCACAGAAGAAACAATCCACAACCACCACTGCACTTTCAAATGGCATTACACTGAGGAAAAGAGTGAGGAACCAGGACAGGGAAATGGTGGAGATGACACCCAGGTCCTGCATGCAGTCATAAAGCTGTGGAATGTAGTCACGAGCCAACTCTTCAAAGACACCCTGATCCACCAATGCTCCTGTTGAAAATAAATAAATAAATGTCCATTGCTTTGGGAGCAGCTGACACATTGCAATTCAGGGCAGAAAAATATATATACATATATTCTATACGTGTAAGTACAAAGTTTAAGAATATTCTACATGATGCCTACACACATTCTCTCACTTTCAGATAAATAACAGATTCCATTACACTACTGAGCTGCACATACAAATTGAAATGTAATACAGTTTATTCTGTTTTAATTACACGATTCATAATAGCTGACAAAGGGTCAATTCAGTCTAGCACCTACGGATGTTAAACAGTGGCTTGATATTTACCATTATTAACTGGCATAGGTCCTCAGCATCACCTGTTGAATGAGGCCAGGGTGACTGTGAGGGTTTGGAATTATTTCAAGAGAACCCCATGTTATATATTCTTATGTCATAACATCAGTCTTAAGCAGGCCAGGAAAAATCAGGGTTGAATGAGTATCTCAAGTATTTGTGAGGTACAGTAAAAGCAGCTTCAGTAAAAACCAGCAAAAATGAGAAATTGAAGAGCCACTCCCATATACACAAGGAAACTCCTCTGACAACAGCTTTCAGATACTTGTGCCCTTTCACATCAGAGGTAAACAGGCACAAAGATTTCTACTGCAAACTGCTAAAGCTCCTGTTTCCACCTTACCTTAATTAGATAACTGGATCATCTAATATTCGAATTTTACCCCCTGATCTCTTATTAATTTACTTTGTTTAAGCCCACTTTAGAATGCTGTCTAATCCTAAGTGAAAAAACTACCACCGTATGTGCTTAGGGAACTGCTTCTATGCTCCCAAGCAAGCTGCCTTGTCACTAGCATTCACAGTTGTATCCATGCCACACATACATCTACACATATATTTGTTTCAGTACAAATGCCACCAATTAATTTGGTTATTTTTTGTACTGTCATTTTAGAAGATGTCCCCACAACATACCAACAACTCTTGTGTTGTAGTAGTCAGGTAGCATTCGTTCACACAGAGCCACCAGCAGCCAGAAAGCTTCCTCCTCTTTTGCATAAAGGAGGAGCACAGAAGTGACAATATTCATAGCCTAAAAGAAAGAGAAATAGAATTATTCAATATCTAGCACAGTACCTGGGAAGGTAAGTGGTTAGGAAATTAGCTACATTTCCCCTGTAGATCCCAAACCATTCAAGTATTTCCCTGTAAAACCAGCAGGCAGTGTTTTCTCAACTGAAACTCCAAATAATGTTACAACTCAATGTCAAAGTCTGCTACTGTGCCTTCTCTGGTGGCTTCTCCTCAGACCCTGCTTTAGCCCAGACTGGCTCACAGCCACCTTTGAGGGCCTCGTGGCAGATGTCTGGGCACCAGAGCACCAAAGTCTCTCCACTTTAGAGCTCGGGCACTGCGGGGACTCTGGAGCCACTAGTTAGGTGGTACCCCCTGCCACACACCTCGCAAGAGGCTTCTTGAGTGTGGTCAGTTCGCCCTTTACCTAAACAGCACTCCAGGATGAAGGACCTGTAGCCACTGCTTGCTAAAGGAAGCAGAAAATGTCTCTCTGAGTAGGTAGAACAGAGTTCAGTTTATTGGGGGTTTGGTCCCAATGGGAGCCTACTGCAGAGAGCCCCCAGGACCCTTGGGCTCAACCTTTTCTAGGGGGTGTGATTGATGGGAGGGGAAAAGTAAAGGACCAACTAGGGACAAGGGAAGGTGGGATCTGGAGGTAACAGACAGTGGCAGAAGCAAGAGGCCTTCTGCTCAACCCTATCCAGGACCGAGTAACTTTAGATTGATAGGGAAAGGACCAGAAGAAGGGGGGAGCTGGGATACAAATATGGAATAGGGAAGGAGGGGTCCGAGGAGGGGATACAACTGAGGGAAGGGATAGCAATATCAGGAGTAACTGAGTGGGAAAAAGAGGGGGGGGGGAGACTAGAGCAGTCTATTTACAGATAGTATATATAAAAATTAACAAAACTATACATCAAACCCTTATAAATGTATAAAACCGTAAGAAGCACTGTCACAAAAGTCCATGTTTATTCCTTTTATCTTGTCTACCATGTATGAAATACTTTGGTGCCTGAATTCTCACTGTAGCATTCTGAATGTCATGGACTAAAGCTCAATTACTGTGACAGTTTTAGGGATCAGAACTGAAGTGTCTTTCTACAGTTCCTCTGTTAAACAACCTTTACAAAAGTTGTGGTAGCTGTTACTTAGTATTATACTTATTATTAAATTAATGATGGTCTCTGTTAGAACTTATTAATGTTGTATCTAGGAGTCCTAACAGTCAAACATTAATCAGGCTTCTTAATACTCATGAATTTAAGTTTCTTTTTGCAAGCAAAAAAAAAAATAAAAAAGGCCTAAGTGATAAGTCAAATTTATACAGCAAGAAAATGATTTAGGACCAGAAACTCAAGTGACCTAAATCACAGGCGTAAGAATTCCAAAACCATGCACTGGGGTCAGCATTGACTCTATGG
Source organism: Calyptomena viridis (assembly GCA_013390005.1). Lineage (NCBI taxonomy): Eukaryota > Metazoa > Chordata > Aves > Passeriformes > Eurylaimidae > Calyptomena > Calyptomena viridis. Next base: position 97,132 of record WEIV01015759.1, read on the forward strand.
ATACATGGTTGTGGCTCAAAAAGATAAAAAATAAAGCAGCCTGGAAGATATGTTATCAAGTGAATAACTGAACATTGAGTAACTAAATAAAAATTTAAGGCTGAACACAAACTGTTTTGGTTTTGAGGGTTTTTTGTTAAAAAGAAAAGAACTTTTCTTCGGGGTCCATTTGTCATTTTCTGTAGATGCACTTCAGGTCTGTTATCCTCTGCCCAGTTTCTAGGGCACAAAACACAGAAAACTCTGCATGTGCTGCTAGTGGTGTATTTATTGTGTGAAATCCCTCTGGCCTCAGCACTACTGCCATCCTGCAGCACTGAGGGGTTGGCTCACAGCATTATCCACCTATCCCTGCACCTTACACAGCCAAACACTCATGTGCCCGACTGAAGAAATAGAAAGGTAAGGAAAGAAGCAGAATTCCAGAAACTGAAGGAGTGCAGGGCACTTCAATTACCTGACAGTACCCTATGTTTGGGTTTCTAAAAGCATAAGCTGTCAAGACTCTCCTGAGAGCAGCAATGCCCATCTCGTTCTGGAATGCAGGGTGTTCTGGAAGGGAGCGGTGCAGATCCCTCTCTATCTCTTCTGTAGCCAGGTTATATTTTCCCATGGACTTCTCCACGAGGTCCTCATAATAGCCAGGATGAGTGGCCATTTCATTAATGGCTCCTGAGAGTGGGAGAATAGTATTAAAACCAGAAGAAAAAAGGAAAGAGAGCAGGTACAGTATTCCAACATTCTGCTATCCTTTCACCTGGAATGTCACCAAAAGCAAATATGAAAAGAGCCATGAGGAACAAACCAGCTATGCAGTCACATGGTATCATGAGCTCCCTCTGCAGCTGGCTGAGGGTTTGGCTATCCTAAATAACCCAAAACATGTCTCTAAGAAAGCTTCTTGCACAGAGGAGGGAGTAGATTAATGTTTGGTTGCAGAAAGTATGATACATCAGCCAAAAGAGCAAGGGACAGGAACTCACAAGCTCTATTCCTGCTTCTGAAAATGGCTCTGTCATTTGGGCAGGGCACTTAGCCTGTCTTAGAGATATCATCATATGTTCACAGAGTTGCTACGAGATTTCATGACTGACTTTAAAACGTCTCTGGAAATGAAAATCAAGCATCAGCAGCACAAATGGAAAAGCCTAGTTAGGCACACACCATGAAAACTGGTCCAAACTAGCTGTTAATCAGACACAAAACAGAGCTGTGCATTCCTGTGTATATTTTCTGAAAACATTTGTTTAATGCCCAGCAGCAAAGATACTTAAAATACTTACACGATTAAGTATTATTAGGGGAGAAACAGAAAACAAACCAGAAGGCATCAAATAAAGTCTCTGGTGAGCTCATATCCTAAATGGTGTGGGTAGCTGTGGTAACTATCTCAGGATGAGGCAGAGCTAGATGAGGCATCCAGTAAGTGAAAGGTTACAAAGAAAGCCTGAGGTAGGATTGATTTCCACATAACTAGTAGTAAAATTAATAAAATTCTTCAACTTTGAAAAAAAAAGCCTATGGGGGCACAGATCTAGAGAATCCTTTATGGCATAGAAGATAGAAATATTTTCACACAATGGGAGCACCTAATAAAATGATAAAGTAACTTTTTATTAACCAAAAAAAAAAAAGATAGTGGTTCCATGCAACAGGCCTAAATTTTGGAATTCCTTGCAACAACTTGCTGTGAAGGGCAAAAGCTTAACTGGATTCAAAAATTACTAAATAAATGGGAATTAGGCTTCCTGGTGGTTGTTGAACAACTAGGGGGCCCTAGACTGCTGGCTTCTGGTAACAGTGTGCATTCTGCTTTTTCATATTCTTCCCTAAATTTGTGAGCCTGTTTGAAGAAAGGGTATATACTGGTCTAAACACAACTCTTGTCTAAATCTGTCTGGTGCCTGCTAACAATCACAACCTTACTTACTCCAAACATTTCCAGACATTTACTATCTGCACCTTTAATCATCTTTGAAATCCTTTTTTCTCCTCACGCTTTTGCTTATATCCCACAGTCACATCCAAATGAACACCTACCTGAAAAGAGGAGCCAAAGTTCCCCTCTCATGCTCTCTGGAATGCCCTTCAGCACAAGGTCTCTGGTTTTCTCTGTCCGATACATACAGACCCCCTGGCCATATTCAGCAAAGTGAATCTTCCAGGCCTGTTCCTTCAGGAACTCTTTAGCCTAAAAGCAAAGAAAGGCAGGCATGAAGATGTAGCTTCTCTTTCTAACACCCTGCCCCACTGAAATCTTAAGTGCTAAAAAGCCTACAATGTCCTAACTTTCCAAGTGAACAAGAAGTAACCTGACTACAGTCCAATTTTCTTCTTAGCAGCTTCCTAGTTGCTATCCTTGTTAAGAGAATATTATTGAAGCAGTTGTACTAAAGAGCAGGAATACAATTTCTCCTTGATTTATATTCAGCTTTGCCTTTTTTTTTTTTTTTTTTAATATCGTGAAGTTATTTCTATTGGTAAAAAACCATCATGGTTCACCGATCTATTTCTGTGACAAATACTGCCTATTAATTCTGGGGGGATGAAACTCTTCTGGGTCAGAAACACGGGTTTTAAAGAAAACATAATTGAACAGCTTTTTCAGTCAGGTTCAGCACTCGGGGGTGTGTTTTACCAGCTTAGGGTTGAACTCCTCGGGTGACCTCCGCCGATACATGGTCATTAAAGCCTGAGTTGCTGTTGGAATGCCATTGTCATTGAGATTGAACTGTCGCTCTCCCTCCGACTCTGAGCTGAGGCTTTTGTGAGGGCTGGCAGAAATTAAACTACTTGACCTTGTAAACACCTGCAGAAAGCAGACACAAGCAATGCAGACATGGGGGATAAGCCAGAGTCGGGACTTTTTACTTCATTTTACTCTAAAAGGTTACACGTGCTAAAAGTTAACAAAAAATCGTCCATGTACAGGGTGAACATGTGACAGTAGAAATTAAACCTGTATAGAATAATGAAACTGCTCCCAGTTTCTCAATAGCTCCTCTGAAACACTATCAACTTCTATAATTCGAGTTACTACGGTAATTTAACTTTAGGAATCCCTGGACAACTGAACCAGCTCTCTTGGTCTCCTCTAAACATCATTAACTGTTGTTAACCCCATGGGTGGCTCCATGACTGTCCAGAATGTAAGATTTATATAAAACATGTATTTTTATATGTGTGTGTACACATACATACACACATTTATATCTGCATATATTTTATACAGACATATATAAAATAAATTATTTTTCCCCTTGATTAAGAAAAATGTTCTATGGAAAATTCAACACTGTCAGATTGTGACTTAGAAGAAAAATATTTTGAAGAAAAAGGGTTTTCTGACTCCTCAAACATCTTTGCAAATGTACCACAGTAAAATCTCATAGAGCAGTTCACACCAAATGCCCGAAATTGCAAATAATAGTCATGCATGTCTATACATGTAGTCATATTACTAAATGAAGTAATAGTGTTTGCAATTATTAATTTGTGTTTATAATTCAGGAGGTAGAATACTTAGATCCATTTGGGGCAAAAGGCAAGACAAAGTTTCAGCACTACACATGCCTACAACAACACAGCAATTATACCTCACCATCAACAAAGCAAGTAAAAAAATTTCTATCAAGATACACCTGGCAAACAGGGTAGGGCTATTCAGTGCAGTGCTAAGGTATGGCTTAGTACAGACTTGGAATGTGAGATCTACCTATATAAAACCAAAGTGATACACCACAACAGCCTTTTCTGCTTTGAGATCTGAACTACTAAACTTTGCTGGGTTTAACAGATCTGACAAGGTCATTGTATGAAGCCCCTAAATTTCAAACATAAAATCTGGAATTCAGCAGAAGGCTTCACATTCGAAGTGCCTAAGAGTGTATCTTATCTTTAAGAACCATTTACTTTGCACACATAAATAAGAAGAGGGTTCAGAATAGGGTCGTTTGATGCCCAGAGCAGGGCTGGGTTTTTTGACTTGTTCAAATGTTCCAAAGTTCACCAGCCATGCACATACAAACTTGCTCAGCTCAGACGTTGCTTCCAGGAGAATCAAAGGATGGGATTTAGCAGCTAAAGTCTTAAATAAAAGGAGTTTCATATCAACTGATAATTTCTTCAAATTATTAAAATTCCACAATTAGATTTGACTTGGACAAGGTAATAGATATTAAAAGTATCATTCAATTAATCACTTAGTCAACTATGACACTTTCCAACAAGATACACTGTAATTTCAGGATGTGGCAGCAGGAGTTAAGAGTAGCTTTCACTCAGCAATGATGACTTAGGTCTAACACAAAAATAATAGGTATCTTAATCACAAAATTTTAACACTTCAGCTTAAGGAAACTAAAAGGAATTAACACAAAAAATTAACACATTTCTGAGTACAAAGGTTTAGCTTTTTCCTTGTTTCTTCTCTCCCCACACTAGTTAAAATCCCTTTCTTCTAGTAAATTACTCGTGTTCCTCCACATACCTCATCATCTGAGCTGATATAGCTTCCAGAAATGTTTTTTTCCAAGTATATTTTTGAAGTGGTTTGTTGCAGAAAGTCCGAGATCCTCTGTACAAGAAAGTCTCTGTCCTTCAGGTTGGCAAAGAGGAATGTCATCCTGTTTTTGGTGCTGATTGACAATGGGCTGGGCAGCACACTGGAGCTGTCTGCCTTTTCCACTATTGTCACCTAGGCAGAAACAGTAGCTACAGCTTAAGATCTTAAATAAACACATTGCTTGGTCTAGGAAACCATCTTAATACAATAAATCCATGCTCCTTCTTATATCAGGTCACTATGGGCATTCCTCTGCAAGAAAACATGGTTTGCATACAAGGACTTACAAGTCTGAAAAAATGAAGGCCATCATCCCTCAAAGAACTGACTTCAGTCCATTCTCCAGCAAAACTCCTCTGCACTACTTAGTTTATTTTTCCCCGGGGTTTATTTTAAATGAATCAGTAAAACAAAATTTTGTTTGTGGGATGCAGATCTATGGGCTTTTTGTAGGACTTCCAAATCCCTCTCCTGCTTCTCAACACCACTACAGGCTGAATCAACAGGGACTTTTGCTTAACTTTTATTGCCAATACATGTGAACAAGCTATTTTTGAGGCAGCACTCCTGTACTACTACATTATACTTGCACACTGTGAGAACAACTGTTATTTTAACTGTATTTTCACAGGACACAGGAACTTGTGACAAAGGGAAACCAACCCCATGTCTTCTCTTACAAAGGAAAACATCTGACCCTGTGAGGTGCTGTTTGGCCTTCAGTTGTTGGCTCAAAGCTCACTAACCCAACTGAATTTCAAGCTGTAAATGGTACCCAAGACCACAACTTACCAAAAGTTCCCTGAGCTTTTGGTAACAAACATTAACACAAAGAATTCTCAGGGATAAGTCATACAGTGTCGATGAATTACATAACAGCTGTGTGTTCTAAACATTACTAATTATTAGCCTTAAAACCAAATCAATCCATCAAGATTGTGCAGTTCATACATTGAACAAAACACTAAGCACAACTGTAAATATTTTTAACCAATGCTTTTATGACTTTAAACGATTTCTTAGGTAATAAAAACTGATTTACTCCCTACAGAATAGAAAGGGGCACATTTCAGTTTGCTAGGACCTTCGCTTCTGCTCCTTTTTGAAGCCTTTTTAAAACAGAAATCAATGGTAAGACATTAGTGCTATAATTATTAATATCTCTGTAGCTAAATGGATAGAGTAACCATTTCTCACACATTTTGTCTGAAGATGTATTTAAAGACTGCAGTGCACAGCTCAAGTGCTAAATCACTTCTCTGTTCTTCCCACTTCACTTTATTTTTCTGTTAACTACAAATCTATTATTTGTTACCTTAAAGGATCTTCACTAAGAGCGTATTGAAATTAGCTAAAAAGTGTTTGATTTTTGTGTTCCACTTAAAAATTGTTTGAGCACAATCAGCACAAAAGACAGACAAGTTCTAAAGGCACAAGACAGACAGAGCAAGCATGCTCTGCTCCACTTATTTGCTATTCAGTAGAGACACACATATCTGAAGTGCTGATCTTGGAGAGTGCACCTTCTGTAGGTGCAGTGAGCAGTGCAGTCAGCCACCAAAAATCATCTTTTCTGGTCCTAATTTCTGAATCAATGCTTACTGCCTCAACTCTCAAAACATCTCCAGGATACCACAGAATACTGGAATTAGGTTAGGGTCTAACCCAACGCTTTAATTAAATAGAAAGCTTTCCTTTAATTATGAAGGGTGCTGGTCAGTTCTTCTGAGGACTGGCATTACCCAGTGGGTGACTGTTCTCCCCAACGTAACTATTTTTTTATTGCATCAAATGAGCTCTTTACTGAACATCTCCTTTAAGTAACCAGCTTTAAAAAGGGAACACACCAATTTGGAAAATGCTGACAAATATTTTCCATGTACAGGAAAAAACAATTGCAATTCCTGAAAAAAGCAAATCTTATCTGACAGATTCTTTAACAGAATTTTCACTCATCAACCTAGGAAATTTCACTGTCCATCCCTCCTTATGAGGCAAAGAAAATGTGCAGTGGGGGCTGTAAATCAGAATACAAATGATGAGATAGGAAGGACTCAGAAGGGCTGTGAAAACTGACAGAAAAAATTCCCTGTGAATTTCAGTAGTAAGAACCATGAACTAAGATACAGTCATTACATATGACTTAGAACACATCAGAATGGTATGTTCACAAAAGATTAAAAGGATGAAAAGAGGTTTTTCTCCAAACACAATTAAAAAAAAAAATCAAAGCTAGGATACTGCTTTATTATTTGCCCTATAAATTTACAAATTCAAGTAGTTACCTCTCGAAGAGGGATAATAAGGCTGCACAAGTTCTCTTCTTTACTAGTAAAGCAAATATAGTTTGTGGAAACAAACATCTGACCCAAAATATGCATTTTGTTGAACGGAGTCCAAAGAGTACAGTCTGTGTGTCCATCTAATTTCTCATCCTTGGGAAGTCGGAACAACGCACGGTATCTCTCACTCTTTGCTCTGGCATCAAGATCCCTAAAAAACCCACAGGGAGATTGCCTTAAGAAATACAAAGTACATTTTAAGATATATTTTATGCACATCATTGCAAGTGACTTGCAACATACAACTCCATTAAGCATGGAGTGTACAGCAGTGCAGTGGAGATAGTTTGTATATAGGGGATGTATAAACTTCACTGTTGGAAGGTTCTAAAAGTCTGACATAAATGACTTAAACACTGATCCCTCATGCCTCCTCAGAGAGGAAGGACTAGGTGATCTTTTCGTATTCTATTTTTTATTACATAGTAATTAAAAGTGCTTCTTTGAGGCTTATTTATTAATGTGATAAAATCTTTAGGATTGTTAACAATTTCAAGACTTAGTCCTGATAATACATTCAGTGCAAAACACTTACTGTTAAGAAAGACAAACCTAAGTGATATATTGCATGTTAAATGTCACCAAGTAATGAGAAATACAATTCTGCATGCTTCACTAACATGACCAACATATAATGAAAAAAAATAAAAAAAGCAACTAAGGAATTGCAGTAGGATATAAAAGAAGCAGAATTTTTTTCCACATACTTTTTAATCCCTTAGAATTTCATGTCAATTTTTGTGTCTCTGTTACCTAAAGTAAGTTCTAGATGGAATTTATCATCTAGCGTCATTTTTCAGTCCCAGTTACAGGACCAAGAATGAATGTTAGATGCATTTCTTAATAACACTTAAATCACTTTATTTCCCTTCCTTAGTGACACAAAATGGCCTTACAACAGATACCTAATGCAGCCAGTCTTGACAGATACTTTAAAGAGCCTCTGAACAAATGAGTTCTTGGCTCAAGTTTGTTTTGCTTTTACAATACGTCCATATTCAAATGTTTCCCCTTTCCTATTCCAGCAGGACGTCAAGTAACTATATTTAAGTAATTATTCACATTTTGCCACTGCTGGAATCAATCACTCCTTTTGGAGTAACAGTAAATGGCAGAAGCATCAGAAAACTCTCAGACAAAATCCTGGAAGTAAAAGGACTGAGGAGGAACAAATGACTACTTACCGTTTTAGAGCAGATACTTTTTTGGGGGATTTCTTTTTCAGTTTGGGTAACGACCTGTCTTGTTCAAATCCTTCATTGTCCAAAAGCTGTCTCATAGCTATGTTGGCAAGCTGTTCCATCAGTTTAAATGTCTCACTGATATTGAGGAATACTGAGAAGAAATGTTCACTTGACCTTGTGCTCACTTTGATCATGTCAGGGAAGAGCAGTGTAGCATTCTTCTCAAGTTGAGTGATATCAACCCAGCGGATAACTAACTTTGCTGAACAGGAGCAAACAAAACAAAACAAAAAAAAAGAGATTTGGTACAAACATGAGCATATTCAAGAGCATTTACCTTCCTCTTCCTATAAAACGCATTCAGCTGAGTTTTTCTTGCATCTTGGAAAGTTGGGAGCACAGCATAAATAGACCCAGCTTGTACAAACAAACTACTATCACCCGACAAACAGAGGTTAAATAAAAGGGTTTTAATTTAAAGAGTTTAAATTAAAGAGTTTAAATACAATTTACTTCATTTACAGAACACCACAGAAGCATTACAAAGCTGTGTGGTCTAACGTAACTTATTGCCACAGCACTTGCTGAGACTCTGATGTTCCTCTTTTCCTGTGGAAGTACAGAAACACAGTCTAAATACAGGCTTGTGTGACTTTTATACAATTAAAAGTTTCAGATATTACAGCAAGGACAGATCCTTCGCTTTTCTTCCAACACCAATACGGGTGGTGTCCTTAAAACGGGGGCTAAACCTACATTTATTTTTGTAAAAATAAATAAAAATCCAGTCATTTATGACCTGGGACTGATCCATTGCCTATAACCAAGTACTGCAGATGTGCAGATTAATTCACCTCCACACTGCTTTGAATTAACTCCCACTAAAGCAGACTGGTTGCACCCACAGTGTAGCTCATTCCGGGTCTCCTCTGAGACCTTTATGATGTTCTGGTGTTGTACATGAGCACATGTGGCATTTGAGGTTGCAAAGTGTGCCACAGAAGTACTGGAGGACTGTAGAAGAGCAGAAGAAGCCTAAACTGGTGTGATCTTGTCCCTGTTCCCTTTTGGGCACAGTCCCTGAGGTGAACCATGTCTCTAACCAATGCACAGGTATTGTTTTACAGAGACCTACAAAACAAACAAGGGGACAAAAACTGAAGACAGGTCTAAGGTGACAGCCAGGGAATTGCTCCCTGCTCCTCTTTTCCTCAGCAGCATCTTGGTACCCACAATAACAAACTACAAAAGATCTCCCAACAATCCTTAAATGCACAGATTACCCTTCCACCAAAAACATACCTTCCCTGCCCATAAGGAAAGAGTAAAAGCAAAGGTGATTAATGCTGAGATACACCCAGCCCTGACGGGGAACCTTCCCCTTCCAATAACTGCAGGAGTAGTAGTTCACTAATTTCTCTTCTTCAGGCATCCCAAATAGCTTGTGGAATTTCACTATGGCTTCCTTGAACTTCTCTGTGTCGTCATCCTCTTTGATGCCATTGATTTTGTTGTACTCAGCAATGATGCCCTAGCAGGGAGTGAGAGAAGTACCATGTTAGTTGCCATCTGATACCCTAATTACCATCCTGATCTGTAATATTTTCCTCCTCCACATAAATATGCTCCCTGGGGAGAGAGGGATAGGATTTCACCAGAAATTTTCTACAAAAGGGAAGGAAAAATAAAAGACAAAAAGGATCTGTTATTCATTAGGGAAAATATCAAATGATATATTCCTTGTATTTGATATATTCAAATGATATATGACCCCTCTTACTGGACCTTGAGCAAAGAGAAGAGCATAAGGAAAACCAAACAAATTTCCTCATGATTAACTATCATGATGGAAAAGTTATTCCCACTTTCAGATGCAGATAACCTTTATGAAATTTGAAGTGACAACTGTCTGGTAAAAGCTGCTCTTTGATATCTCAAAGACTACAGTTCCTTCTGTTCTATACTGAAGCTCTGGTCTATTAACTTATTTTTCCAATATCTTTTATAATAATCTCTATTGCCTTTTATATTAAAGTTAAAAAAATGGAAACTGACTCTTTGCTTTTAACTTGCTCCACATTTACATGGAAAGCAGAGTATAAGACAGAGAATTCACATTTAGTAATATAAGTAGTATAATACTACTTGTAAGTAATAATTAGTAGTATAAATATATAATGTTTATATAATAAAATACATATTCACATTTAGTATTTGTCCAATTCTAAGAAGTAACAGTTTCCTTAAAGGATTATATTTCACAAGACATCTGTCTTCTCCTATAAGATGTTTCCATGACCATCTACAGCCCTCATATCTCGTTCACTAGTAAAACATAAGCATCTGGGGGATTCTTATGACAGTTGACCTACTGCATGAAATGTTAAAAGAGGAATGAGACAAAGGCAATGCTTAGAATACACACCTAGTAAATATAGTTATTTTGCTTACAATCATTCTTTTACCAAGTATTTATTTTCAGATAATTCTTAGTACAGATAAAGTACTTTTTAACAGTATAGCTACTATTTCTCCTATTAAAAAAAAAAGAAATTCTGAGAAAATCAACACCTCCACTCTCCTCGCAACCAACCAACCAATTCAATGAACCAGCAACCCCTAATACATGAAATGGAAATACCAGTACTACAAAATTTAACTATACAGAAAAGGGGAAGGAGACATTACTAATACATAAAAAAACCACCAAGCTTTGCACTGGAAAAACAGTTATGTAGAAAACTGTCAAACTTTAGGACAGGCAACAGTACAATTAATATTAGAACTTATAATGGTTGAAGCCCTGCTTATACATTTATAGTTTTGGGTTTTTTAAATCACTCCGTTGCAGTTATGTGCACTAATCCCAATTTCCCTGAGTTTTACACACATGTTGCTACTTAGCATCTGGTTTTTCTTCAAAAAGACAGAGCAGCCCAGGGACTACCAGATCAAACTTGTTTAGAATTCACATCAGTTTTCTTCCCACAGTCATATTTATCATTAATAACATTTACAGCAGTATAGACACTACCTGTATTTTTCCTCTGACAAATGTATTTATGTCATTCTCATTTTCAAAGATTGAAAGAGTTTGCAACAAATGCTGTTCAAGCCATTCCCAGTGTTCAGTGATTTCCTTTCTTGAGCAACCTGTACATAAAAAAAAACCAACCAAAAGTCACAAAAGAAATAATTTACCAGTGTCAATATCCTCCTAATTATAACCAAAAGCCTCTTCTTAAGAAAATTTTCCAGTAACTGGAGACACAGTATTTCACTAGATGCTGCCCCTGTGGAAGTTCCAGAATTTTCTCCCACTGTATTTCATTTCATAATAAATAGGCAACAACATTCAAGACTCTTTTGTGAGAAAAATTTTGCTTCTATTTTACTTCAGATGGATTGTAATAAATATAACTTCCATTTTGATCCTGCTTTCAACATCTTGCAAATAAAGTTGTTGGTGCTCCTCAGGATCTCTCTGTGCCTACCCTGAAGGAAAAATAACCAGACCTTTCTGTCTGGTGGAGGTGGTCTGAAGACTATTTTATTTCTTCTTGGCTTTTACACTGCTGTAAAATCCATGATGAAATGCACAAGCTACATACATAAAACTAGACTGTCATCAGAAAAACTACTTATCTCTTGAAGGGCAGTGACAAGCCATGCAGACACACTATCATGATGAACTACTTATTAAAGCTGTCTATTTCTGGTCTGGGGTTCATCTATTATTTTTCATCACTTCTTTGGACTTGCTTTAGTTGATTAGTCTCAGCCTGTAACAATCCATCTCATTTTTTCCACTGCTTTTTGTCTCCACTATATTACTATTTACTCTCCCAAGTCTCACTCAGAGCAGATCATGAAATGAGCTCCAAACCTACATCCCAGTTCTCATCAAATCATCATCAGAGGCTAGATCTTCCTCTTTGCTTTGTTCACTCAGGATTAAAAAACCACTTTTGCTGCAATGTTTTACACCACAGGTTATTTTATCTCTGCTACTGGCAATCTTTTGCCTATCTTAGCATATTAAAAGTACTCACCACTTTGTTGGCCTTTTATGTAAATTAAGCAATACCTCTAACTCTCAGGAAGGGGGGAAAAAACCCCATTTAACAGTGTATTTGGTTTGCATGGCCAGGTTTTGGCAGCTGGGGGGGCTACAGGGGTGGCTTCTGTGAGAAGCTGCTTCCCCCACGTCCAGCAGAACCAATGCCAGGCAGCTCCAAGAGGGATGAGCCACTGGCCAAGGCTGGGCCAACCCCAAATGATGGTAATGCCTCTGTGATAACATATTTAAGAAGAAAAAAAATTAAAAAATAAAAGTTGTTGCACAGATGTAATTGCGGCCAGAGAAGAGAGGAGTGAGAACATGAGAGGAACAACTCAGCAGTTCCACATCAATGTGGAACACAGAAGGGCTAGTGCAATGGGAAAGGCTCATCATGTACAACATTTTGCATTTCTAGACCATTATTATGCTTAAAATTGACTTTGAAAAGTTATCAGTAATGTCTTTTCAGTATAGCTCCACAGACAGAACTCCTTTAACACAACACTAACAAACCTCCTCTCCAGAGCTATAAAGCCTCAGATCTACCATTCATACAGCCTAGATCAGTAGAGATAATACCCAAGAAAATTCACATCCAAAATTAATTAGAAACAAATCTTGGGTCTAAATATAACTTAAATAATCATTTTAGAGTAAACAAACCCCCTTGGATTACTTTTACCCTTGGAATAGTCCTGTATCAAGCAAGACCAAATGTCATACAGCACGAACCAAACAGGAAATAATCCCATTTCTTTCAGTCACTCTGTACCTTTGCTTACTGAAAATGAAGATTTTTTTTTTTTACTGAAGACAGAGAAGAATGTGACAACCTTCTGTAAAAATAAGAGATTACAAGTACCAAATAACCAGACCACTCTTAGGGAACAGGGAGGATAGCTAATTGCAGCCAAACTCCTTAGTCACCTCCACAGTTTTAACAACAGTTTAGATGGAATTGCTTTAGTTGCAAATTCAGGAAATAACCACAGCACAGAGCCTCAGGGAACCCTGGGCTGCTCAGCTTCAAGGCTGCATAGATAAATTATTTGCTCTCTGTAAAATTTTACCTCCCTGTTAAATCCACACTATTGCCCTCAAGTGACAAGACTAAGCAAGTGTGGTCTTGTAATTTAACAAAAATAACTAAGCCATCAACTAGGTATTAGGAGACCTAAAAACTCAGGAAACACTCCACAAGATGGAATCACAGATATATACATTAACCACATTAGCAATTTCAATTAGGGCTAAGATTCATAACTGAAGAGCTTGTTTATTAATACTAACTTAAATATAAAAACATTACCATACTTCTACATAAATCCACAATATCTGTCACAGAAAAGAAACAAAACTCTCATAGTTCAGCAACACCATAAATTTCTACATGTATGGTACATTCATTTATTCTGGGGCTTTAACTCATCTGCCTTCCATTTTATGCCCTGGTTATCTGAGAATACACATTGTAGGTATAAAATTAGAGTCACTGTCTATAGGTGTCATGCAAAACCTGCAAATACACTTAAAGAAAGGTCACAGGGCCTATTTCCAAAATCCTATATATAATTTCTGAACGTGTGAGCAGTACAGGGGTCTTTGAGTAAACATTGTTTTTTGTTGAGAGCTTTCTGATACATTATTCTCTTTGGGAGTCTGCAAACAGCAAGAAAACTTGAGTCCCCTTTCAAGTTTATGGGATGCAGATAGTTACTAACTGCTGCACACTGATATGTGGATGAAGGGGAAAAGGGATTGTGTGTGTACTTGCAATTACCTCTACTTGTGCACTAACAGTCTAAATAAACTTACAGGCAAGTACTTTTACCCTTCTTTCTCTTGACTGAGATCCACTGAAAGCTGACACACATTACTCATGGTCACAGCAGAGGAGATGACAGTACAAAGCAAGCAGTTAAATGAAGATCTGAAAAAACCTTCACAATCTTTGACAATTTCATTGATATCTGGTTTTACTATTAGCTGTCCCTAAAGGCAAATTATGCTACATGAATTTCGAAATCCTCAGGGAGCTGGTGCTAACAGATGTAGAGGGGGAAAAGGCTGTTTAAATTGATGCTTTCTGTTAGGTCTGATACTCTCAAAAATAGCAAGAAATATTTGTGCTAATTAAAACAACTTCCTGTTGGATTCAGAAAGTGACACAGGTTTGATATCACTTTTGTCTGACACACAAATCATATGTTCCCAAGAACAGAGCCTGCTTTGAACCACTAAAGTGATTACATCTATACCAAACCTTCACTCATTCCTTTCCCTCTTCCCTTCCCAAGAGGGGATTTGTCTGGAGAAAAAGTCATCCAAGTATTGTAAATGTCAGAATTTTTGTTGGGAGAATGTGCACTGATGAGACACCACTGTTAAACCAGAAGTTTCACTAACTAGTATTTCTGAATGTCAGGCAGCACTGGGGGTGCTGGAAGTTACCAGGCCATTAAACACACGACAGGCATGCAGGCACTTCTCATTTGTCCTCTTTCCTCAATTTTCTTTCAAATGAACAGTTTTAGCTGTTGCCTAAATCAGGGTTGGAAACTTTTGATCTAGAGGTGTTGAACTGAAAAGTTTCCATCTGCTAAGACTGAAAAGCAATACTATCAAGGATCTGACCTTACAAGCTTGGCCAACCAAAGCCAAAGGACCTCAATCTTCTGCATTCAAACCAGACACCAAAGCAGAAAACAAAACATGAGACTATGCTCTCTTTTATGCTACTTGTAATAGGTATCTGACCACAGAAATAAGCATTTAGTACAGGACGTGATACATGCAAAAATCCTATTTAATGTATGAAAACATCAGTTGTTTTCACTAACTACTATAACGACAGACTGAGCAGTCTTGCTGTTAGATCTGTCCAAGCAGGAGCATTAAAGACCAAAACACACCCTTCTGTATTTAAAGCTAGCTACCATCTTGCTGAATTTCTAAGTACATCACATTCAGAAGGAGCACACACTGTCTGAAACAAACATCCAGGAGGTGGGCATCCCTGGGGTGTAGGTGGTATTTACCTGGGAGGAGACTGAGCTCAGTATCCAGGAAATGCCATATAGGTTGCTATTCAGTATCCAGGTGAGCACTGGGGCTGCACTTTCCTCCTGGTTACCATTCCAAGGGAAGCCTTGTCTGGGAAATTTGGGGCACATAACCCAGGTACTCCTCCTACCATCCCCTTCAGATACCCCATCACCCAGGAATGCTGCAGTTTATAAGTAGGAGTGAGCCATGGGCATGGAAGGAGAAGGAATGGGTACTAACACTGCTTGTCTGGGAACACCTTTTAGGGAAAAGTGGGAAATAACAGAGACTTCTGCCCCTACTCCATGGCCATTTCTAGTTTTACTCAGTCATTGTGCATAACACACACACACACAGGTGTTCAAACTGTCAGAAGCTCAGGAGCTTCTCAGTTTTACCACTACAGCAGGTTTTCATCCTGACCCATTTATCTGTCCTGAAATGACTGTGCTCAGCAGGAAGGATGCTCTTAGTTATGTGACACAGTCCCCAGGCAGAACAAACATCCACGTGCCAGTGTATTTGTCCTTACCACAGGCAATAGTCCAATAGACCAGGGAGTCTGGGGCTTGGTACAGGATCCGATACGGTGCCACCCTGGCACTGGAGTCCAGCACCACATCCAGAGTGCCCACGAGGAGACCTATGGAACAGGAAATTGGGTGAATTCACATGGATGGACCATCCAAGATCCCACGAGGGGCATCTGCAGCCTCTCTCCATTGCATTTCACCCTCCACAGCAAAATGCAGACCTGTGTATTCATCCCCACCTTTGTTGTCTCATGTTGTAAAAAGGAAGAGTGACTCAAGAGGGAAAAGTCTTAAGTTTCAACAGGACTTTGACTCTTAAATGTACATCAATTCTAGCACAAAGAGACAAATTTAAGCAAAGCAGAAGGTAGTTGTGTCACAAAATCATGTTCAAAAGTTACTTAGTTCTTTCCTGTGTTTCATGTACTGTTGGAAAAATCCCCCACCAACTACAACCTCCTCCTTCAACACTAACAAACTCCAGACAACACATCCTAAAAGGGTCAAAACCTCTAATGTCAGATAGGAAAAACCAAGACTTCCAGCAAAAATAATTTTACTACTTAATAGTCTGGTTCTCTAAGGAAGAAAGGATCAAAATGATGTGTAGTCAAGCTGTTTTTCAGATGAAAGGATACTAAGGAAAGACAAAGCCATACTGTTTTCCAGAAATAGCTTTGTAAATTCTTTGCTACTGAGGGGGCCACCAAGAGTTGCATACCAAAAGCTACCAATAATTCCCTGTATTTCCACAGATCCTAGATCCTATTTTTATAGTCAACTACACAAACGTCAAAACTCTAGGCCCCCAAAACCCTTGCCCACAAGAAAGATCTATTTATTTCTAAAAGAAGTAGAAGTTTTCCCCCTTTTCATTTCCACAAAGAATTTTCATCTCCCCTGCAGAGATGCCAGATTTAAATCCTCATTTTGAAGGGCTCGGCAAATTGTTTCAATTTTTTGAAAAAAAATTCAAACATATTAAAAACAAATGGATGAACTTCCAAACATTTTTTTTTCTGCAAATACTGGGATAGAAATTAGGGGGTTTTTTTAAACACCTCGAATAAGCTGCATGCACAAAAAAAACATTTTAAAACACTCCTGTAAAGTTCTCTTCTCCGTTTAAGTGGCTGTTTTCACCTTTTACTGTCAGTTTAATTAGTTTCTCATCCTGCTCTGTCATAACTGGTACATCTTCCCTCACTGTTCTTCTTTCAGATTTGCATTATGCATCACAAAAATATAAAAGCACTACTCATTTTCCACCTCAGTAGATCCCTTAAAACTGAACTGAAACTGATACTTAGAAATAGTCCCCCTATCAGTGATTGTGTATTTCCCCATTCTATGTTTTCTATTTGTATTTTGTTTTATCTGGTCCCCAGACCAGATCAGCTGCAACCTCTTTCTGCCCAGTGCATTAATATCCAAGAATTCCAGAATACATGAGAAACAAGTTCAGACACAACATCAGGTCATTAGTGAAGTGTGTTACAAAGCCATCTGCCAATTACAGAACACAAACACAAAATATTCATGTAAAATACTAATATTCATTAGTCTCACTAGCTTTAGTTGCTCCTATTGCCACCTTAAACCCTCAAAATTTTGATTACAGGTGTGCACTGACAAGCTGCCTCTGAACAATTCTCCACCAGCCCTTCCAGATACACCCTGACTCCCTCCAAACTCAGAAAAATGAAATAGGTCATAATACATTTTTTTTTCCCCTGCTAAATATAATCCCCATTTGAGCTTCACAAACCCAGCACGGCCCTGGTCCAGAAAGCACGTGTCTACTTCAACCAAGGGCAAAGATCCTCACACACTTCAAGCTGCCAGGGAGCTCAAGAGAACTCTCAGCTGGAGTGCACAGCAAGCCAGACACTACACTGAGTTCATCATCAAACACAGCAGGGCTTATGCCAAGGATTCTTTATGATTTTCAGCTTCTCAGGACTACTGCCACTACTAAATATGCAATAGGCATGATGTAATATCTAAATAAAGCTGTATGCTGGCCAAATGCAATCTTCTCCAAGGTACAGAAACACTGTTAAGTCCCTGCATTCTTGAAAAATATGCTTGTTTCTCTCCTCCTGCTGTATTTCCAAATTTGTTGGCGCGTGGGTGGTCCTGCCAAACAAATTCTGCCCCTAGTTCTAGGAAGGTGCTGCAGCTGTGAAAATTGGGATACACAGGTCAGGGAGTCAGAACAAACCTACTGACTTGTGCAGCAACATAAGCTTCCCATCCTTCCTCCTTCTCCCTTGGATATGGGATTCAGGAGAGGAACATCCATTCCCCTGTGCCACCAAATATTGTTAGATAGAACAGTGTAGGCAAGAAACGTGGAGAGCACTATAAAAAAACCAAACCAAAACACCAACAAAAGAGACAAGCCAGCACTGAAAGAACAGATGGGAGGTAGGGAAGGAAAAGAAAACAAAGAATATTTTCCAATGGTACAGTAAGTAGGTGTTGCCCAAGGGCTTTTCAGCAATGGAAACAGGTCATAGAAATAACCACATAGTGAGGTTAAAGGATGAAAATTCACAGACCTCCAAAAGATCCCATGGAAATTCAAACTCGAGCTTACCAAGATAATTGCAACAGACAGGTTATCAATAAAACTTTATCTATATCATGAAATTGCTATTTTGATAGATGATACATGCGATATAAAAAAAAAATGTGTTTTTTTAACATTAAAACCAATTAGTATTTACTTATGCAGTCATGCAATTACACCTGTCTTCTCTCCTTCAGGAACTGTTCTGTTTTGCATGGTTAGGTCAGTTGTTGGTCTTTTGGGTTTGGGTATTTGTTGTTTGGTTGGGGGTTTCTGTAATGCAAACATGGGATACAACAAGAATGAAATCACAGCAGTTCATACTGATAAACTCTGAGGAATTTCAACACGAAGTAGAAATTAAAATTAAAAAAATAAAACTATTAACAGCTTTTTAACACTGTTCCTTAATTCTTCATACAGCAAGTACCTTTTGAGACACGATTAAGTAACTGCAAGTTTCTATAGAAACAGAACAGGCAATAGAGAATCATATTCCTTACATTAAACTGGCTCTTAGGCAAGAGCCAGTAAATTATCCAGGCATCAAATCACGTGACTGTAACTGATTGCAAGTTTTTGTCCATTATTTCATCAGGTTTCTGATTACATAGTGAAATAAGGGAAGAAACAGCCATTGTAAGAATACTAGATTTGCAAGCCCTTGTAGAAACATGATGTTTTCATGAGCAAAGGTTTAAAGCACATGGTATAATTTGTAGGATTAACACTTGGCTAACTGATGATCCTGAAGGCACTCAAGCACAAGGAGCCATGTATGGAGGAACAGTCCCATCAGACACTCTTGCCAAATTTCTAGAGCAACCATAACTGTACATGGAGGCAGGAGGGGAAAAGGGAGGGGTAATACCTTCATTTTGTTTGACACAACTTTTTTTTAATAAAGTCAGGTTCCTCTTTTGCAAACTTGAATTCTAAAGCAAAAGGTCCAGAAAATTGCTCAATATTCTCTTTTTTTTTTTTTTTTTCTCTGTAAAACATAGACATTAGCAGAGGAAAAACAGTGATATGTAATATCAGGAACCAGGGAATACAAAGCCACAACTGGCTGGGAGCCTGGCAATTGCTCTTGCATCATGTTACTGGAAGGACATACAACACACTAGAGGGAATTACTGGAAAGGGGTCCAGTTACCTGATGCAATTTGTGCTGAAGAAAGAAATCCCACTACATTTTACTTACCTGACCACATTCAGTAGTGGCTCACATTTAGTCATAAAGTGGAAGGGGAGCCTATAACCACTGCAGAAAGGGTACAGATTAGCAGTCTGTATTCACACATTAAATTACGTTGTACTCTACTTTTATCCTTACACTAGCAACCAATTTTTAACCCATTTTTTGCTAGAAGGGATCATGACCACATTAAACCTGGCCTCCTGCATAACACAGGCCCCCTTTAAGTCAAATTATTTCTATCTCACCAAAAGATATTTCCCAGGAAGGTAGGTCACCTCTGTTTGAAAACTAAGGCAATTCTTTGGAGACCAGCATTCCTTGTGGCTTACAATCCAGACTGATTACAAACTGCCCACAAACAGGAGTGAAATCAAGGGATAACCTGCTGTAGAATCAACCTGGCACATTGTAAGTCACCACTGAAAGCACACATACTATAGAGCATATGGACCCAAATATCTGTAGTAAGTCACAGTATCTGTGACTGCTGGGATACCCATGGCACAGATCTTTGCCACAGGAATAGCTCTCCCTCTTTCTTTTCTTTCTTTTCCTGGTGCTTTTAAAGGAAAAGGAAGTTTATGCACTGCACACATGAACAATCTTTTTCATTACCAAAGGATTTTCTTACGACAAGCAGTACTCTCTTTCCCAGAAAGCCACACTTTAATTTCAATAAAACACAAAGATTAAGTAGTCTTTATCACTTTTTTACAGTCCCCCTGACAGCGATGTTACGATTGTATTAGAGAACCTTTGGTGTTTTACCTGCTAAAATACACTGGGCTCTCAAAGTAAATTGGATTCCATACTGAACAGGGAGGACCTGGATTATGTATCACCTCTAGCACACTTTATTAAAACACTGAAGACAATGAATTATAATACATAATGACACTTCAAAGCTTAAGAACTACCAGCAGCCATGGCTTTGTTGCACAGCAAGCACCATCAAAAGGTTTGGGATGGTATCAGTGAGGCTTCCCATTCAGCTTTAACCCCAGAGCTTTCAGCACACACCAGTGACCTGCAACACATCCATCCTTCACTGACAGGGGCACCTTGTATCACACCTTACCTAGAGCTGGAAGGAGGTCACTGCAGCTGGTGCCACCCAGGGACACCCTCCCCTGCCAGTCTGACACAGGACAATCCTGTTATTCACCTGGCTCTGGGAGCAGAGCCCTGCCCTCCCACATCTGCAGGAACACAGTCTGCAGCCTGACAGCCTCTCGAGACACCTTCTGTTAGGAGGTTTTTAATCTAAAAAATGCCTAAACAAAGAACATAGGTGTTTTTAGCACGCAGACACAAAAGGATATCCTGCCAGAGAGCTGCGATATAGTCCAGGTCAGACTTGCAGTCCCAGCTCGTGAGCTGTCACTCAGACAGTCCCATGGATGACAGCAGCTTGTTTGTGTAGGAGCTCAATACCACAACTAGGAAAACCTGCAGTGTCACACGTGTCATTAGTAAGAACTTTTAAAAACTGGCATCGTGACATTCCACCACTGAATCAAAAACATACTGCTTAAAAGGTTCTGGGTATTTAAAGTATGCTGCTGATGCCTTCTCCTTCCACTGAAGTAAGATGGACACACAAGGAGCTCTGGTCATAAACCTGAAACACCCAAGGGACCTATTTAGATTGCAGGTGTCAGCTGATTTCCAAGAAAACCTCAATCAACAGGCTTGATTTAAGTCATATTTGCACCCTGAGCATTCAGTTTTGCATTGATTTAATGGACAATGAATAAAGTCTTCCTAAAGTTTAAGTATTACTTCCTGGGCTACAACAACATACGAATACATAACTCATAAGAATACACAGCTAAAATATACTGTACAAGCTATTGTTTTTCCCAGTAACTTTAATGAATCATTACTCTTCCAAGGTAATTTTTCTCAAGGCAGCTCATGTGATTAGCTCTCATTTGTTATTACAGGATGAGATCATCCAATTACTTGTCTGTCAAAACTCCACCCTGAGCAACAATCTGAACTCCACAGATAATATTGTGGACAAATCCTTTTAAAAGGGAGGGTCAATTCCATTTGATTTAATTTCACAGCAAAGCCTATATGAATAGGAAATATTATACACCACTCAAAAATAATTACAGTGTTAAATTTCCAATACTGGTAATAATACCTACAAAAGTATGACTATAACCTCTTCATTGTGATCACTGCCCTCAAAGTTGGTTTGGGGTTTTTTAATAGGTGTTCATTCATATAAACTAAGGTAAAATAACCTCTTTTATAACTGTTTTCCCATGTGGGTTACATTGCACTGGATTATATGGGCATGTAATGTGGTATCAAGAAAAAATTCTTCCCCTGAACACAAGGAGTTGAAATCAAGCTTTGTTAGGTTTTCTCCAATGTCTGCCTTTGCTGCTCTCTCTTTTTACCAACGAGTTCTACAGAGCTGATTCATCCAGACTGTTCCCTTCACACACAAGTTTTCAAATGTGTTCAGTCAAATTACTGACATTTAGCAAGAAAAGCAGCAAAAACAGTACTTGCTTCTCCTGTCTTCAGGCTGATGAACACAAATGGGGGGAAGATTGAAAACCTAACCACTAATCTTAAAAAAAAAAGCTCAGGAAGGGCAAATGTGATGATCTGGTTTGACTGCTGAGGGACAGAGGGACAGAGCAGTAACAAACAATAAAGCTTTCATCCACCCCACAGGTTAAACAATCGTGATTGAATTAGACTATCTTCCAAACATGTTAAAAGTTATCAGCAATTAAACAGCTACCACAGTACATTGTCAGGGTGTCCAAAAAACTTGTGACAATCCCTGTAAAAAATCTGCATCTTAACTCGAACCTAAATCTGATTGGGTTTAGATTTCCAGCTTTTAGAACTTTACAAGACAGAGGAAACTGATATTTGGACAAAACCCTAAACAAATAATCTCACACTCTTGAAGAAAACAGATTTTATACTACATATCAATCACACCAGACTGTAGGAAATTACAGGAAAATAGTGAGAAAAATACAGATGGAGTTAACAAATGCCTTTTAGGTGTGCTATAAACAATTACTCATAAATTTGTGAAAAACAAAACAAAACAAAACACATTTAAGAAAAGCGTGATCAAGTAGCACTGACCCAAACAGCAGCAAAGTCATTGAACTTCACTCAAAACTAATTATTTTGAAGTATTCCATTCTCTCAGAGTAGCACAAGCAAATTAAACAGATTTCATCCAAGAGCAAAATTTAAATCAATTTAAATCTACATCGGCACCAATATAAGATTCAGAGGAACTGGGTAAGAATAATGAACAAATTAAGTATTGATAAGCAATTTAAGAAAAAAAACCAAATCAAACCAACCAAACAAACAAAAAACAAAACAAACCAAAAACCCCCAAAAAATCAAAACAGAAAAAAAAAACAAATATCACCACTTCTAACCTAAGAAAAATTATTGCAAACTGAATCTAGTCAACAAAATCAATGGCTCAAATTGAGAACTGAAGTGTGTACAGCAAACTCAGCTTTAACTAAGAAGGAACTCTTCTGAACCACAGCATGGTCAAATACAAGCTAAATCTGAAGAGAAGGAGTAGTTTCAGAAAAAGAGAATTTTAAATTCTAGCTGTTCTGAATGAATACCTGCAGCTGGATCAGATTTCAATAAGCTGTTGGGGAAGCACTTTACTGGGGAATGACAAACAGAAAATTCCAGTAACTTTGGCTAACAAAGTACTGGAAAACACAGAGAGGAAGCATAAGACAGGAATATGAGGAAAGAACAACAATAAAGAAAATTTTAAAAATTACTAGCTGAAACTAAGACTACTGCTATAGAGCAAATTCATACACCCCTCTCTGGAAACTTCAGAAGAAAAAAAAAAATCAGAAATTTGGCCTAGAAAATATTTACAACTGTTCTTTTGAAAATAAAACAAATGGAAAGGTTTTCAAGAGGTCCTCCAGAACCTAAGCCTACCTCAGCACCAGATTTAAAGGCAAAATGCAAATGTAATTTCTGAATATCAACATTAATCAGACAACAGAGGCATGATTAGTGATCAAAGAGATAAAGAACAGCAAGAGTTCAGCCCAACGATTACAGCTCCTTATTCACTTTGTATCATTATACTTGAATAAAAGCAGTGGCAGTCACAACCCCTGCCTATTACAGGAAAAGCCATATGTAGTGTGATACTATGAAGGGTAAAAACAAGTAAAGGCCACAAACCCAAGGGAAGAACACAAAAAGCTGAACAGATTCTGCCTATATCGAATATTTGCACAAGAAATTTCGTATGACAATACATTAAGTTGCAAAAGCATTTAAGTATATACTAGCATACCTTGTGGAACCTTTTTTAATTCTGCAGAAATCTGCTTGAAACCATCAAGGGCCCAAACCTCTGTGAAATATGATATATTCTTACAAGGATGCATGACTGGACAGTGGAGTGATGGAAATATGGAAACTGAAGTGAAGAAGTGCTACTTCTACACCTTTCAGTGTGGGACCAAAAAGTCATAACAAAAACCCTGCAAGCAATACAAACTCAGGTATAATGCAGAAAATTACTAAGAGGCCTGGACGTTTATTGCTTACTGTCTTGTGATCCTGAGTGACATTTCCAACAGGGTTTCCCACAGACAGAGATCTCAGGAGAAACTGCAGGCCATCCTGGAATTCCATGTGTCAAGGAGTAACATTATTTCAGAAAGAAAAAAGCCAAATGACAGCTCAGAAGCCTTGAGGGGTCACACTACTCTCAGTGTAAAAGATGAAGTATCATTCAAGAAAAGTCTTTGCCCAAGCAGCATTACAGTAGAAAAGCAAAGCTACACCTGAACTGCAAGAACTGCAGATCAAGAGAAACATTAGGCAGGAAATGAGACACCTTCCAGCTGAGGAACTGGGAAAGCATCTGGGAATTCAGCAGAAAGACTGGCAAATCAAACAGCAGTTCAGGCCTAGAGATCTGCATGTTCTCTTGAAGTGGAAATCCAGCAGTGTGAGGGAGCAAAGTCACCCACAGCACATCCTGAGGAAAAGCTCAGCAGCATCAGGGCAGATTTGGTGTGCTGCCAAATGACTGAGCAGAGCCAAAGAGACGAGTTTGCACTCCAGGAGCCAAAATGAACATGGAAAGCTGACAGACAGGCTGACCACCCCTACGCATGATGCTAATTGCATCCATTTTGATAAACACTGTATTTCAAGTATCAGAAAGCACATGCTTTCCACTCAAGTGTA
The DNA here is from genome assembly GCA_013390005.1 of Calyptomena viridis. NCBI lineage: Eukaryota > Metazoa > Chordata > Aves > Passeriformes > Eurylaimidae > Calyptomena > Calyptomena viridis. The sequence continues at coordinate 121,883 of WEIV01015759.1, forward strand.
GCAAGTTTGACATGCAAAATCCCAACTGCTTGAGTCAACAAGGGCAGGAAGTGCCAAGTCTGTTAAAGCAAGTACCATCCTTTGTTCAGGCACTTGATACACTGGCCAGAAGCTTTTCTAAACCTTACGTATTAATAGGTTTTCAAGCAGCCTCCTCCTCAACCCTCTGAACAGACAAGTTGAGAGCAAGACAGAATCTTATCTCCAAATCTGAGCTACTAATTATGTTGTCCTGCAAGGCTGCAGAAAAGGCTTCCAAGTTAAAACACTGTCACAGCATTAAAAATTGTATTGTACCTGACATTGTATTATATCTCACATCAGCCAGCCAAGCTCAGAACCTCTCCTTTCTGCCTTTCCAATGTGGAAATTAAATCCTTTTGCAAAACTATCTGGGGAGATAGATAGTACTTCATCAAATTCTTTTATCACTAGAAGTCAGCAAATTTCCATCTGCTCTCTTCTGCTTAAATATTTGAATCATCTTTGGCAACGTCTCAAACTTACAAACTCCTACTGCATCTCTGACACATGCACTGTCCCAGCTGTAAGCATAAATACCCTGTCTGCAAAATAATTCACTCCTAAAAACAGTTCTTGCAAGCTACCAACAATTTATTGGCCTTGGGATCCAAAGAGATCTTATAATAACATTTTAAACAAAATGACTTAGAATTTTACCTTTACTTTACACCCAAATGTACACATGCAAAAGAAGTTAATTGTACCACACCTTCAATCTCTTCTTGTAAGCTCCAAGTGAATACATTGCTCTGCCATCCACTATCAATGGGACTAATTCCTTGTAATAATGTTTCCAAGCAGAAGAGTTTGGCAAATATTATCACAGCATAGCAGAAAGCAGAGACATTTTTGAACCTATTTGTTGCATCTGAATGCAAGATACCCTTAGTAGCACGAGCCTTTTAGTTGTTTATAAACTTTATGACATGTTCAAGACCCTCACATCCATGAAAGTAATACTGTCATACAGGGCACAGTGCCCAAAAGATGGCAGAGATATGGCTTCATGTTCTCTCCAAACACCTCTGCTTCAGCTGATGCAGGTTATAAATAAATAATTAAATATAAATATAAAATCTTGTGTAAATAAATACACCAGATTCCTCCGGAGAAGGACTTATTTCATACTGGCCAAACTAGCAGGCTGCCCAGGGAAGCAAGCAGAATATGTATGACAGAGACAAGGTTAAAAACATCCACCACCTTTGAGAAAACCAGCAAGAAGAAAGAAAAGACTTTTTGCCCCGTTGGTGAACAAAAGGAAGATGAAACAAGGGTCACAGAGAAGCAAAATATGGGCACAGCATTATGTGCAAGGCATGAAACAATTTCATTTAGGACAAATTTCATCAACTATCAAATACTTTTAAAGCATTTTTCGGTATTGTCTTGGAAGATTAATGATGCAAGATAATGTGACTTTGCAGAACAGCTATGAAAATCCAATTTAAAAGTTACAAGTCTTTCCTATTTTCCTTTTGTTAATAGGGAAAATAAAACCTCCAAACCCCTTCAATTAAGACATGCTTACAAAGAAAAGTAACACTGATGTGACCAGTACTGACATAGACACAATTAATTTATGTGAGTACAGACCTTACTTCAGTAAGACTTTCAGTAGAAAAGCTGAATAAACTACTGATCAAATACACTTTGTTAGCAGAGGTGACTTCTGTGGACTCACACATAAGAAGATCACCATAATTCTTCTAATTTGTTACAATACAATAATAAAATAAGTGGAGAAAATAAATGGAGAGAAGGGCATTACACTTAACCCTGATCAGTTTGCTGATGGGATCATTTCACAGCACACCTAGATTTGAGGGCAATGCCAGAAAATCGATGCTTCTTGTTGTCTACCCACTGCTTAAGTTACACAGTGAAGCCATGGAATGTCATCAACCCCACAGTCTCATCAATCTGAAAGTCAATTGTCATTCTACAATTCAAGACAAATGGCTTCAAGAGTCAATAATGAAGCAGTACCAGTCAGCAAAAGTTAGAGCACCAAAAAAATAAAGGACAGCTGTATTTACATCCTCTCTTGCATATATGAGTTCAGACCATCCCCACCACAGTGAAAAATCCTGCACACAGTATTTCTAGGCAGTTTCAAGGACATATAAGCTGGTTTCCCACATAGCAACCAGGCCAAATTTTATAACACATACGTGGATGGATAACATTTTAGATCATATCTGGGCAAATTTCAGCATTATGTCACCAGAGAAAGGGCAATGAAGGAGAAGAAACAAACCAACCCACCACCCACAAAGGGTTCTTTTTTTTTCCTGGTTCTTTACTTTTGACCAGATAACCTCCACCTCTGCCACAAGAACAGTATCATTATCACCTACAGAACTTCCACAGGATCATCCTAAATGCTATCATTACTGCAAATTCTGTATCCTGTTTACCATTTCAGCACATTTATTTATTCTGAACCCTCAGGATTAGCTAAGTCCATCAATACCTTGCTTTTAACCCATCTTTCCTACTGAGAACAATCCATTGGCTTTCTCTACTTGCCTTGGCCCTCAGTGGGCAGACCACAGCTGTCAGAACAACCAGTGGAAAATTCCAGTATTTCTGTGAAAAACAAACAATCCTAAATCCCACTTATCACTCTGCCTGCCAAGCTGGGACTGGCCTGGACACTCTCATGCCTTTTTTCCTCTCCCACCTTTCATTGACCACTGTGTCAAAAAACCTTGCCCTTTTAGCACGTGGTCTAAAAAGTTCTTGTACAGCCCTTTAAATACTGACATTTTATTTAAATACTTTAAATAACTTAATAATGGAGGGTTCGTTTGTTATGGTTTTGGCAACATACTGGAAAAAGCTGTAACTTTTTCCTGTCCCTTGTCTGTACAAATAAACAAAACCCCTGAAAACTGACTTGTTGCTACCACCTCAGTGCCACAGCTGCTGCAATTCCAGGCAAAGCACAGGAACTAATAAAAGCTATGTGGAAAACCATTTTCAAAATACGTATAGATATTTTGCTTTCTAAACACTATTCACTATAGAGACTTCATTCACATACAAAAATAATGGATACAGTGCACAAATATTTACATTCCAAGGGGGAGGGGGGAAATGCAGAAACAAAGAACTATTTCTGTATTCTGAACTTCTATCAAATGCTGCTGGCTTATCTGGCCTTTGCAAAAAAAGGAGTGCACATTTATAAATCCTACTCCCACTCAAGGACAAAATCTTCAAAAGTGATCTCTCCATCTGTACAGTGGCATCACCAATCAGACTATTATGTATACAACTGCAAGAAGACTTAGTATATATGTACTGTGCAAACAGGTTGAAGAGAAAAACTTAAATTCTCGAAGTATTTCCCTAATAACTGAGAAACGATTGGAAAACCGATGGGTATCTCAAACAACCTCTAATTCAAAGATAACAAAGTCAGAAAGGTAGAAGAATGTCTTGTCAGACTTCAAGAGGCCCAGGGGGTAATCCATGAGAGGAGAGCCTGAAAAGAATTCCTCAGTAAACAGAACAGGGGTGAACTCTTGAGCCACAACATGTTTTTTTATTGATTTGCCAACCCTGTCCATAATTCAAAAGATTAAAAAAAAAAAAAATTAAAAATCTAGAGCAAATATGGAGTGGCTGCTGGTCACTTCCCAGGCAAGAATGAGGTGATTCATCAACACACAGCACTGAAACAGACTGAAGATACTGGCAGTCCAAATGAAAACATACTTCACAGCAGTGCCTTAGTTTAGATTATAAACTGTTTACAAGTCCATAGAGCATTCAAAAGCTGAAGAAACACTTGATCTCCTGGTAAATATGTACAGGACCTTGAACCAAATACAGATGCAGTCCATATGTTTATTTTGCTCAGCCTGAAGTACCAGTTGTCGTGGAACTGGGTAAAGAAGAAAGCACAGGTTTTCAGAGAATGAGTTTGATAATTCTGTGCCGATTAAAGAAGTACCCGTGGAAACACCATTGGGTTCTGTATCTCCAATTTCAGCAAGTCTGAGGGAGGGAGTTCTGCCTCTCTGGTCTCTGGTGAGACCAGACCAGAGCAATGTCCACCTGGACACCGCATCCAGCTCTGGGGTCCCCAGCCTCCTGGGGGGTCAGGCTGAGAGAGTTGTGGTTGCTGAGCCTGAGAGCAGAAGGCACATCCATCGCCTAAAAAACGGTGGAAGGTCTCAACAAATGTATAGGCACATTACTGAAACTTAGATGTGTATGTCTACAAAAGCATCTCCAGTTTCCAGCAGCCGGAAACAAAGCACTCATGGAACATAAATTCACAAGGACATCGTGGGGAATGCGGAGAAGCTGAAGCGAATCTCTCCTCTTAGTACGCGTTTGTTAATTACAATATGGCCTTTAAAATATTTTTAAAAAACGTCTGCTAAAGGTTCAACAACAAAACGCTCCCAGAACCTGAGCAAGTCACCGCCCCGCGTACGGAGCCATCGGACACCGCGGGTCAGGGCACAGGGCTCCAGTGCGTGAATCCTCATGGGAACCGTGGCGGATTCCACGCACCGAGCGCCGCCGAGGCGCCCCCAGCCCCGACCCCCGCCTGGCCCCCGAGGGACCCCGCACCCCG